>CAUOQF010000386.1:0-82248 GCA_963457715.1 Argyresthia albistria | reverse complement strand
TGATGAGCTGGGTCCCGGTGGCTGCGTTGTACCCGAAGTAGTAATCCAGCAGGTCGAGGAGGGAGCTCAGACTGTTGAAGTTGGGGTCGCTTCTGGGGAGCCATCAAAATTGTTCCATTAGCAATGTGCGACGCCGCGAGAATGCCTCAAAAACGCCTTGCGAATACTGGCAATCCATCGACCCGGGAGCTCCTTGAACATCCAGGCCTCCTACTCCAACTTGTGGAGGAGTTGGGTTGGCTGAGATAAGAGAGTGGGAGAAGGGGACATGCACAAAGGCCCCGCACATGTGGGCCACGTGCAGGCACTTCAACCCCCTTTCAGAAGAACAGAAGAAGAACAGAACTGGCAATCCATTTGCATTGCGAATACCAAATGACGCCATTTCGAGCGTTTAAGAAGCGGTCGAGATCCAATCGCAATGCGTTTCCTAATGCAGCATGGGGCCCCAGGGCAAGCAGGTTATAGTTTGTAGTTTTACGAACGGTTCCTTTACGATTAGCTGAAGGAGCTATTAACAACTTCAGCCAATCACGTGCTGCTATTTTGAATTTATCTTCAATTAGCTAATCGTAACCTTTGAACAGCGTCTTAGAAACTGGCTGTTAGCTTGCTTTTATAGACCACGAAAGGTGAAGCCCTACTGACATGCCTGCTTCTGCGGCGATCTAGGAAGGGGGGTGGTCGGAGTATAACCAGAGCTGCTCTCCACACGCCTGCAAGGAAGGAATCGCTGTCATAAAAATTGCCCCTGATTGCCTACACACTTCACAGTCAAGGAAGCAATTCCAGCTCATCCCCACTTTTTTTACTCAGGCTGCCGTAATATGTTCGCTGCCATGGTCCGCGGGACACTGGCTCAACCAATCGATAGTCAGCAATTCAGCATGCAGTCGGCTGTCGGCTGCCGACATCGGTAAACGTTTATTTACGCCAGAGCTCGCGCATTTGTACCTTTGTGTCGGCTACACATGAGATGATTTGTCCATCTTACGGCGGCCGACGTAAAGGCATACTCAATTCTGATTGATGGCTCCCAGGAGACAGAAAGAGAGGCGTACCGTCTAGCCAGCACCTCGGCGTCCACCACCAGCGACAGCAGACAGTTGTCGTCGACAGCGACACCGGTTGTCGCTGCCAGCGTGTTGTTGCGACACAGCACGCGGAACTGGTTGGCTTGCAGGTTCAGCGCTCGGAGGTGGGCTGCAAATAAGAAAGATAGCTAAATAGATAATCACTTTATTCACTGTTTATAATACACGTTTGACAGGAAAACAATTAATTCAGAACAAATAACTATGTATATTTTTTTAGAAACTTCCTTTACGTCATGGATTCCCAGGTTAGCTTATGTTATGTTAGGATACATATGATAAGGTTAGGTTACATTAGGTTAGGTTAGGATACGGTTCGATTAGGATACATAACTTTAATAACATTACATTAGGATACAGAAGGTTACATTTGGTTACACTAGGAAAGGTTAGGATACATTACGTTAGGTGTTGGTACTTAAAGGTTATTTTGTTGGTGTAAAAAGTAAGGTTAGGTTCGCTAAAGTAAGGTATACATTAGGTTAGGTAAGAGATCTTTAGATTAGATTACTTAGGTCAAGCTAGGTTACATGTTAGGTATAACATTCAGTTAGGTCAGGAAACATCACGTTAGGTTACAAACACATCACACAAACTCACTATCAATATTCTGGATCTCCAAGAACGCGACGTCCGTGTTAACATCCGCCAGGCACGCCAGCGAGCCGTTAGTACCGAAGTACATGTTGCTGTAGTCCCACGCGCAAGTAAAGTCCGACCAGTTGCCGACGTTCACGGTAGAGGGCGCCGGCTTGCAGAGCGAGCACAGACTGGACGCGTTGTAGCTCTGGCAGGAAATAATAAGACTATTTAGTTGAACAAACGACGTTTCGAAAAAGGTAGGTATTAAGCTAATGAGCCTAAAGTACAAATGGGCTTACAAGTATGAATCCCAGCGTTCCGTCTACCACTTTCCAGCTCCATCATCAGGTGATGATGATGAGAGATGAATAGCACGTGTCACGACTAATCAAATGAGCCCAAACTCGATGGGTTTACAAGACAGCATTAGAGGGGTTCCTCTCCCGCCTTTGAGCTCCTTTATCGGACCAGCTCAACGACACCATATGGGACAATAAAAGGGTGTTTTTTTTTAAATTACATTAATATACATATCGTCGCGTTCAATCAATCAATCAATGAGGCTCAATCAATCCTCGTAAGCGTGCGTGTGTGAGTCTAGTTGGAGCGCGTGGTATGCGTAACAAACATTATACTTACCTATCTTATAAATTAAATAACATTTACAAAGGCGAGCTTATCTCACCGAGTCTAGCTTGAGCGCGTGGTGCGCGTCGACCGCGCCGGGTGCGCACGCGCCGTCGAAGAACTCGGCCGCCGCCTTGCCGTAGTCGCACTCCGTGGGGCTGATGACGCTGCGCTCGTGTGCGGCTCGGAGGAACGTCACGTACGCTATAAAAAGTAAAGTAAATGTAGCCCATTAATGTCCCCACCGACCGAGGGGCACAGGCAATCACCCAGATACGAGTAAGATTGAGCCATACTCCAACACGCTGGCTCAGTGCGGGTTGGTGGAAGGGTGGCTAGAGTCTGGCCAGCGAGTCCTGTCATCTCAAAAGCGCGGCAAATTTAAAAAATCTAAATGTGGCCACAGTGACTATACACCAAATTAACGGAGTTGATACTTTAATGTTTTTTTTAATTTAATTTTCTTTAAGTACCTATTTTCTCTCATGACTTGGTTGATTGGTGGAAAAAGAGAATATTATATTAGTAAAAACGTGCCTTCGTAAATTCGGTATGGGTTAAGTAGGTACCTATTAAATATATTTTTACCATGCTTATACAGTTTCCCACTGCTGGGCAAAAGCCTTAATTTCGAGTATACTTAATTATTAAACTAATTATAATTCTGTTTTATAATCACAATCAGACTCAAATAATTAAAAACCCATATTTAAGCCACCTGGAAACAATTATGAGTAATTGCAATCAACCACATTTAAATAGATGTATAATCAAAAGAACAGAATAGTAGCTGAAATTAAAGAAAAATAATAAATGGTCTACTTGAATCAGAGTATCAAAATGTTGTAAGCCAAGTATAAACAAAGTAACAATTCGTTTGACAAGGAAATAATGTTGCCAGCTTCAAAGTTTGAAAAACTACCAAATGGCAGCACTCGCTGGCCAGACTCTAGTGGCCAATCATAATCATAATCATAATCATAATCATTTATTCATAACAGTATGTTACATGTCAAAAAAAATTAAATTAAAAAATTGTCAATTTGAAAAATATGCAGATGATACCATGTGGGTAAATTAAATTAACACATAACAGATCACATTAATTACATTAATTTGTCTAAATGAAGCATTTGCACAACACGACACGCACCTGACCAGTGGAAATATGGGTACTAGGACACATTTGCCTCAACTAGAAATTCCTTTACGGAATAGTAAGCATTCTTAATGAGAAAGTTTTTTAGTTTATGTGTGAATAGTTGATCAGAGTTGGTGTCTTTTATGGATTGCGGCACTTTGTTAAAGACTTTAGATCCCATTACATGGATAGTACTACCTGTTTTTACTAGACGATGCTTAGGACAACGGATGTGAGTCGTTCTCCTTGCACTGTACCTATATCCGCTCGCTGTGAGATCAGGGAATACATCTCTATGGTGTCTAACATATTTGGCTACTTCAAATATGTATAGAGAAGGAACAGTAAGTATGCCCAGTTTAATAAAAAGTGGCTTTGCTGGGGTATCCCATGGCAATCCTAGAATTCGGCGGACGACTTTTTTCTGTAGTAGAAATGGTCTGTCCCTGTCTGCTGATAGACCCCATAGGTCTATACCATAGTTCAGGTGAGAATGAAAGTAGCCGTAGTAGGCCTTTAGAATGTTATCCCTGGTAAGAGACGGTGTGAGCCTACTGATTGCGTAGAAAGCCTTAGTAAGCTTGCTGCATAGTGCATCAATGTGCGCGTGCCACTGCAACCCCGAGTCTAATGTGAAGCCAACAAACCGGCAAGTGTCGACAGCAGCAATCCGACTATAAATAAATAAATATCGAACCCTATCAATGCTATAAGCAATGTACAACGTCCGTCCAAAGTCCACGGCCCACGATTTTCAACCTACCCACATCGTAATAAAGTGAAAATGAAAAAAAAAAAAAAAAACTATTGGCCAGTCCATCCTGTGTACATGTCTTCATATCTATCTATAGATAGGTCTTTAAAAATTGCTCATATCTTTCCCCAACATTGCCAGTCCACATGTCTATGGATAGGCCTATAAAAATTACGTTGAGTTTCTTGAAACGGTTTTCCTCAAAGTAAATCGTTAACGACGATCTTTTCAAAGTGGAAAAAATTGTGTGTGAGGGTGTGTGTGTGTGTGTGTGTGTGTGTGTGTGTCCTCTAACTTTTAAAGTAAGAGAGTGAAAAATCTAAAAAAATATGTGCTGTATACCTCAATACACACTTTCAACGAAAATTGGTTTGAACAAAATAAAATAAGCAGTTTTTAAGATATAAAACATTTATTAAAAACCGCAAAGACAACTTGGTCATTCATACAAACACGTAATTATTTGCTAGTGAAGAATGATAGTGATATTTTTGCTAGGTGTATCAGGGGTATTATGATGATGCTACTACGGAACCCTTCATGGGCGAGTTCGACTCGCACTTGGCCACTTTTTTTTAGAACAAAACTCCAAGTTTATATAAGGGCCCTTGCCCACGGCAACTTTTTGCAACGATGCAGTAGCGATGCTGTCGCGCGTTCGCATCGATACTGTCGCGATGCGGTCGCCGGCTGTGTGCCCTCGCCCACGTAACCACGATTCAGTCGCGATGCAAACGCGATTCAGTAACGGCAATGCCTGCGCAGATTTTGCATCGATACAGTCGCGGTGCCGTAGCGCGTTAGTAGCGCGTTGGCATCGCTTCTGTTGCGCGTTGCAAATGCGACTAACGCGCGTTGGTAGCGATGCTGTCGAGCGTCGCTACAAAAAGTCGCGCTCTAAGTTGTGTATTTGTAATGTTTCTGTGAATTCAGCCAGGTGCAGGCACTACTAACCGCTGATGAAGAAGAAGATAAGTTTCTGATTCTGGGTTCCCACAACACCCTATTATACTTAAACTAATACTTTATGGTATTCATTATATTATACTTACTCATACATAAATACAATACAAGTACAGGGTGTAACAGAAAGGTGTAGTCATATTTTAGGGGGGTTGTAAGGTACATCATTCTGAGCAACTTTTACTATACCGATGTGATAGGAGCAACTTTAATTTTCACTTGTCTATACAAATCAGCTGACCGCCCGGACCAAAACGTACGGAGCAATGAAAAATAATGTTGCTCTGAGCAAATCGGTTTCATAATAAAAGTTGCTTAGAATGGTCTCCCCAAACAACCCCCTAAAATATGACTACACCCTTCTGTTACACCCTTATAGCAATGTTTATGACAACTTACCGATTCCACCAAACTCGGGGAAGCAAGCTTTCTTCCCTCTCAAGTTCTCAAACCTGAAATCAGAGCACTAGTTTCAGACACCTACAATTAATATAATTATAAGACCATTATGTGGCGACCTCTGTGGTTGCGCATCAGTCTACCATGCGAGAGGTAGACTGATCAGTCGAATCCCGTCTAGGGACAAAAAACCCTAGGTCTTGGATGTTTACACGTTTGTGATGTCGCTGTTTCTGGTTCCCACGACACAGGGTATCCTAGTGTGGGGCCAGAAGCAATGTATGTATGCTGTAAAAAAACTTACTATTTATGATACGATCGTTTTCTACAGCGAAAGAGAACAAGAAACGTATAGTACTGTCTGTCTCTATTTTACTCTGTGGAAAAACCTCCAACACGTCGCGTCATTGTGTTATTGGAATTGGGTCCATTCCATATAGTTACGTTTTCGCGCCACTTCGAACCAGCCATTTTTGGCTTATTAAAGTATTTCAGTAAGCTCGTAGTCTATTCGTCAATTTTTTGTAGATTTTCTATTATTTCCTCCTGCTTGGCTGATTGGCTCGATATACTACCTATTTATTTTTTATTTATTTTCACATAAGTACAGGCACTAATCGGCACAGTACATTGCTTCTGTCCCCACACTAGGATACCCTGTGTCGTGGGAACCAGAAACAGATACATCACAAACATGTAAACATTCAATTCAATGTAGGTACCGTGTGTCTTAACTGGTTCACTCTCAGAAGTACACCGGTCGAACAAACGAAGAATGAAGAACAATAGAAATGTGTCTACCCCCGCTCAGTTATAAACCTCTCTCATCGAAACTTGGTTTGCTGGAAGAGATCTCTTTTTAGAGATAAGCTCGCCATTGTACAGTTGATATTACCGATACCGTGTTTTGTTAACTTTTTTGTGTGCAAACAAGAAATTATGAATTATGTGTCGGCGAGAGGTTTAAGAATGTTGAGATAGCGAAAGATGTATGCCAGGATCGTAGCAGGAGGTCTTTAGTTCCCCCTACACCCCTATTCTGGGATGTTGTACTGACCTTGTGATGCTGCCCTGTGCAGAAGTCTCCTTGACTAGCGCCGCGACCCGGGAGAGGGCGGTGGCGCTGCTGCGGGAGTTCTGCAGCAGCTTCACTGGACTCAGACTGTAGTGGCTGGGGAGGGGCAAGAGCTTTTTGAAATTCGTGATTCGTATTCGAGGGTCTTCTGGTAGAACCGAATAGTGCAAGTTTTTTTTGCAGGTTTTGCTTGGTAAAAAAGCAGAAGATTCTGAGTATCCCTACGTACCTACTTAACTTTTTCGCAAAAAATACTTGCACTTATTCGGTTCTGCTAGAACACCCTATATTTATTGTACAACACAAAACAGACAGACAGAAAACTTTTAATAGACAGACCATGACCATGCACAACGCCATTCTACAAAGTTTTTTTTTTTCAGAAAATCATTATTGAAAAAGAAACTAATGGAACAATAGGGGAATTCAACAAGTTGAAGCGTCACGCTTTTTCCGATACGTAGTGGCAGAGGCACTTGTGCTCACTTTTCTGACAGTGGGCTTAATAAAGGTCTCCCCGTGATGTTTTCCATCACCGTTAGGGCCCGTCCACACAGCGATTTTTACCGCGCGAATTTTTTCTCGCAATTCTCTAACACATTCAATACTTTATAGGGGTAGCCGCACTGGCGATTTTTATTATAGCAGTAGGTATTGGAAATTTCCTACTGAGTGAAGTATCTGTTACGTAGTAACTATTTAGTAATCTGTGGTTAAGGCAGTGCTACACTCACGCCCTGGCCAAGTATCCGTAGTTGGAATCGAGTGATATGAAGTCGGCACGGTTGTCCCTTATTTCTTCGAGGCAATTGAAGTTGTTGCGTCTCTGTTGGCAGGAGATTGCTGGTTCGAGTCCTGGGGATGCGGGGAAAATACTTTAGTTCAAGTTGTTAAAAATTTCAACAGGTTGAAATAAAAGCGGACCCGCGCTGTTAGCCTATATTGTGCCTGCGTCAGTACTACGGAGTACTATTACGGAGTACTAGTACTATTAGTACGGATTACTATTATCTCTTCTGTGCCTGCGTGGCAGCCATTCGGCCAAACCACAGATCAATAAAACTGTTGGACAAACATTTGAAAACATTTGAAACTCTTGGCCAAACATGTGCCTCATACACTCCAACCACGACAGTTGATGAGGCAGAACCAGGATCCGTAGCATGCCGAGCCTCTCGGGGGGTCGAGAGAGTGAAGGACAGTCGAGAGCGCAAAATTCTGGTTTGTTTGTCTCGGCCCCGTCGACAAGCCAAAACCTGCTTTTTGCGTCTCCATCATGCCATTCGTTTACGAGACTCTCGGCCTGTAGAACAGACAGGCATATTAGGGTTCCCTCGGTCACTCACCGAGGGTGTAGGAGGCGCGGCTGACCCACGAGCACTTGTGGTTCTCCGCGGCAGAGGTGGTGCACCACCGCTGTGACGTCATGCAGGCTGTGGTCGATGAAGCCTCGGGCAGCGCGCGGACTGTGGAAGATCATAGACAATATTGTGCCGACTTCAATCATCTTCATCGTCTTCGAGTACCATCTCCTATCGGAGGTCGGCTATCGAAGAGAGTGGCCGATTCGAATTTTAGACGACATAAAACCAATTTTGAATTTGGAATTAGATGATGCATATTTAAAAGCATAAAACGGGTAGTACAGTCATTAGAGACTGACCCGTGAATAAATATATAGTGCATTTTTTCTTCGTGGCTGTCTCGGGCGGTCACGGGAGTGTAAATTCAAAATGGCGACCAAATGATGCTTTGCGTATATTAAAAGCACTTTTCGAATAAACGCAAAAGCATCATTTGGTCGCCATTTTGAATTTATACTCCCAGTGACCCCCCCGAGACAGCCACGAAGGAGAAATCCTCTATATATTTATTCACGTGTAGGGTCGGTTTTTTGGATATCATGACTGCACTAGGGGGCTAAATAAGCATACGCTAATCTCGTGACAGACGGCTAAGTATAAGCTGCTACGACATTAGTAATCGAGTAGCACACACCAAGTATTATCGGCTTTTTCTGTGGCAACATTAAAAATTCAGTTAAAGGCACTTTTTCAGGTGTTTTTCACTCTCTGAATACATTTTACTTTATTTTGAATGCAAGCAATTTTAAGGGCGGGCCCTAGGCAATCAGAACTTAGCATTTCATCCTTAACCTGTTTTTAGAGGAAATTAAATAAAAAAATAAAAAGGTGAAAAGCCAAGCTAAGCAAGCCTAACTGAGGAACATACTGTGCCATTTTTATAATGATTAGATAAATAACAAGAACACGAATTCAGATGCGGTGCGAAATTGTAAAATAAAACATTGTGCCAGATTTTTTGGCAACTTTAGGAGACTTTTCTATCGAGAAAAATTAATAAAATAACGTCGGGAAAGCGAAGTCACGCTGACACTTGTGATGAACAAGCTAGTGAATAAACGTACAGCAATAATACTCGTCATTCCGAGCGATTTGTGTTTTGCTAAAGACTGTTTTTGCGTCAGGCGCCGTCTTAACACTATCGCTTAACCTACCAGAGGTATAATTGCGTGGGGTAGGCAGGTCATCCAGGAAGACAGCTCTCAACGCAGTGCCGCCGACTAGCAGGTCGTACAAGGTGGCCTGCCACGTGTTGCCACCGGGGTTGACACCGTTCGGCCACCAGGTCTTCAGGTCGGCGAGGATGGCGGCAGAGCGGGCTCTGGAGAAGGTGAAAAATAAGTACAGTACGGGGCCATTGTTTTGGCACGTCCAGGCGGGACCCGACGTGCCCCGAGTATGATAGTCGGCGTTTGATTTAGCGGGAGAGAGAGCGAGACGAGACCCGACGACGTGCCGAACAATGGCCCCGTACTGTACAATGTTTTGTTTTGGATTTGCTGGGAGGAATTAAGACTTCGTTGACAAAATTAATGTAAATTGATGATGATTAAAATTCTTGATATCAGAGTCGATCGATTTTTTTGTCCTTTGTTCTAAATAGTCGAAGTTCTTTCACAAAATGAAAGAACTTCGACTAAGTACTTAGAACAATGGCACACAAAGGTCAAAAAAATCGATCGACTCTGAAATCAAGAATTTTCAAAATGGCGGACGGCAAAAAAATGGCGTGACCATTTTCTGGCAAATGAATGATATAGGATCTAGGATGGATGTAAGTACTTTCACCGACACGCAACGAAGGCAGGCAACGGATTTTAAATTGCTGTCTATGAATTCCTTTGATGTCTTTGCCTATATTAGCCAGTGACATAATTAATACTATGACACGCACGTATGACAGATGCGTTGTAGTATGTAGGTACAGTACAGCTTTCCAATGATCTTTTGGCGCGCGGTGACAGATAGAACTAACGCTTGATGATGATGACTAATGAGGAATAAAAGCTGTGTTGGTGACAGGTTCGCTGCATAAGTTGCGAAGAGCTGGCGCCCTTTGGTAAACGTCACTCAACACGACATCCAAAAGATCGTTGGAAGAGGATGGTGGACGGTTCTAGAAGAAATTCATAGACAGCAAACAATAAGTATCCGTTGCCTGTGGTTGCCTGGCTTACATGTCGGTAGATGTACGTCCAGCTTAAATAAGAATGTAAACTCACGTGTTGGCCACCAGGCCGGCCCACGGCTGCTTGACCAGTGAGCATGGAGCGGTCACATTCGCCAACACGTCCGCGGTGAGAGTGCGCAGGGAGCCGTCCTCGCACAGAACCGCGTAGCTGGTCGCGAGCGCTGTGGAGCGGAACTGTGGAAACAATATAGCATCACGCGTTTTCCTATTCGGGGTGGCAGAGAAAGAATGCTTACTTTTTAGCATTCAATACTCGGAGGGGGCTAGGGAGTCTTGAAGGTTTTCTCACAATGTTTTGCATCACCGTTGTCCGTGTCCAGGTAAAGTCACGCCATCTAGTATGCAGTAGTATTACTAACGATCCGGATCCGGAAGTGATTATTCTTTTTATCGGAACTGAAAGCGTAGGTTACGTTACGGCATCTAGTGTATAGTAGCAATACTATTATTCAGATCCGGAAGTTCTTTTACCGGAAACGGAAGTATCGTTACGCTATCTAGCGTGCAGTAGCATTACTAATAATTTGGTTCCGGAAGTGATTGTTTATTTTACCAGGAGCGGAAGTGTACTTTACGCCATCTAGTATGCAATAGCATTACTAAAAGTCCGTATCCGGAAGTGATTGTTTTCTTTAGCTTTTTACTTTCTCACAGAGCAAGCGCTTCGTATGGTTTCCTGTTACTTCTGTTGTTTCGCAGGGCTTCTTTGTGTCTCTTGTAGTTATTTGAATATATACCTACTCTTTAAATAATAGTTTATCAAAATAATTACCGTAAAGAACTCCCGAACATGTTGCCAAGCCACAAACGCCACCGCACTGCCGCCAACAGCAGTATTAGCAGCACTGCTGTTTCTCGTCAGACATTGCAGTGCTTGTATATGTCGGTTGTTGTTGTCGACCCCGCTGACTGTCACTCCCATGTCGAATGTGTAGCCGGCGCAGGTGGCGTTGGTGTCGCCGCAGAGCGAGCAGAGGGAGGGGAAGGTGCGTTCTGGAAGCGGGTAGGGGGGGATTACATTACATAATGCTTCACACTTTTGCCCATACTTACGGGCTGGTTGATGCACAAATATGCTATGCTAAGCCGGATTTAAAATATGTACTCCATCTTGCGTGACATTGAAGATTTCCTCACGATGTTTTTCATCACCTCAGGATGACTTGGCTGGCGACTTTCATCACCAAGAGGGGAAGGTATTAAAATCATGGTCGCTATCCCACTTGGCGGCGCTGGTGTAATATGGAGTTTTAGTTGTGTTTTGTTTTACGGCTCTGGAAACCATCTTTTAGATATAATATGATAAGATAACCTAACCTAACCTGCAGGTTTCGCAAAAAATGTATTTCGGCTCTAAGTGCGCTTTCACATATAGGCACGCATTCGCGAACGCAGCGTTACTACTGGGTTTCATAAATATTTCAGCAGCGCGGCTGCAGCGCGACAGCCACGCGTTTGTTGCGCGACGGCCGCGCGGCTGTAGCGCTGCGAGCGAATCGTGGCGGATACGCCGTGTAGTCGCGTGCGATTAGTCGGCATTCGACCAGTGTTGCAAACGCATGTGTAGGAAGTTTCAAATTATTTACCTACGCGCCCCACAAGGATGTTCGATACGCGCATCTGCAGCGCGACTGTGAAGCGCGACTGAGCCGCGCAGACGCTAGCGAATGGCCGCGCTGCAGTCGCTGTAAGTGAAGGGCTTCCGCCTGCAGCGCATCTGTCGCGCGACAGAAACGCCTATATGTGAAAGCACTCTAAAATCAGCTAAGGCATTGCCATCTTGCAAATGCGTTTCAATTCATACTTATCAAAAGGCAGACTTTCATCGGCAGAATTGATTGGGTGAAGATACCTTTGCCCAGCAGTGGGTTGATATGGGCGGAGTATGATGATAATCAAGATTGTATTAATCACTGAGGTTGTGATCAATAGTGCTGTTCACGCTCCAGGGTCCGGGTCTACATCCAGCACTGAAGAAGCTCGCCAGCTCCCGCAACTCCATCTCCACATCCAACATCCTTCCTTTATCATCATCACATGAGCATGATAATCTTAGACGTTCTGAGTAGAAAATGCGCTTATCCACTCTCTCCTCAGGCATAACGAACTACAGGACGGCAAGCGGAATACAGGCGGCCAGCTCCTCAGATACAAGGATGTTCAGTGGGGCAATTCTGGCGCTAGCGAGATCATGTCCATGGTCGAAATAAAGATTTTGAGATACCGAAATCTCTAACAAATACAAGAAACAGCTATTCTTACACCCTTCTTACGACTAGCCTTTCGACCAACCGAGATATCTCGACCCGTTTTCGATCGAAATAAATATAAATTAGATCGTTTTAGACCGATAGGCCGGATCAAAACCGATATCTCGATCGGGGAGATGATCTCGATAGAGAATCGGGGGCCAGAAGACACATGAAGGGATGCAACAAGGCTCTCGACGTGGGAGAGACAGGCAGAAAATCGCCCAGAATGGCGATGCTTGGTGCAACAAAACGTTTACCGCTTCGAAATCCAAAGACGGACTGACTTAGACACGAAGCGAGACAACCTGAAGACGAACTGACTTAGACACGAAGCGAGACAACCTGAAGACGAACTGACTTAGACACGAAGCGAGACAACCTGAAAACTAAACCACCTGCAGTCATATGCTACAACTACCAGAACGGAATATTTAAGTTGCACGTGCACGTACTTTTACTGCCAAAATTGGCTACATAAGTCATATGAGGGCACACGAACGACGCTCCTCAAACCAACCAGGGACCTATAAAGCAGTCGCACGGCTTGGAAGACATCATCATCATCATCAATCTTAGACGTCTTCATCAAGATATGTACAACTCACTCAGGTTCTGATCGATGGTGGTGTTGCTGCTCCAGGGTCCGGGTCTACATCCAGCGCTGAAGAAGTGCGCCAGCTCTTGTACCTCCATCTCTTCGGCCGTGCGGTCTCGGGCCTCGTGCTCGTTGCAACGGTCGGTTCTGGCGGCCTGGGGGTGATTAATATGATCGTCGTGGCAGAATACACATTTGCGCCCACGCAGGATCCGATTGAAATAATTTTGTAGTTGAAAACCTATAAACACCCTGTTGAAATCTTTGTTTTATTTTATTTAAAATAGATCTTTTACTTACACAAATAGGTATGTAGATAGAAAGATAGATATAGATAAAAGATTTATTGATTATACAGTACAAACACATAAATTACAACAATAAGAATAACAATAATCAATAAAATACAATTAGCAAGATATTCACAATAATTAACAACAAAACAAAATAAAATCAAGATTGCTGGTAGGGACTACTATGTGGTCATGTGACTGTACCGCGACAATGAAATATGGCCCTGACTCAGCAATGTCACAGACGAGTCTGTGACGCTGGTATTCTGCCAGGGGCCAGGGCCAGAACGGACGCACAGCGGTGGCTCAAGTACACAATTTTAATTAAATTAATAATTTACAAATCAATGTAAATTAAGTAAGAACAAAAATGAAAATTAAAAATATTGAAAAATCTGCTTACAGTTAGATATAAATTATGATTGTACAGTGAGTTCCTAAAAGCGGCTTCCCACGGTGCGCGATTCTACGGATCATCACGCACAGCCGATGACCACGGACGGCAACGCACGCAGACAGGGCTCTTTCCCACGGTCCGCGATTCTACGGATCTGACGAGGTTCTGACCTGTCACCTGTGCTACCACGGACGCGCTCGGATCGGACGAGACCCTTCCCACGGTGCGTCGTGCGTGCTGGTCCGCGTCCGTCCGCGATATCGCGCACCGTGGGAAGCCGCTTTAATATCTCGGACCAAGGTTGTGTTGTTAGGCGTATCCTTTATTTTATCGGGTAGGGAGTTATATAATTTGGGGCCAATATAAAAGCGGCTTCCCACGGTGCGCGATATCGCGGACGGACGCGGACCAGCATGCACGACGCACCGTGGGAAGGGTCTCGTCCGATCCGAGCGCGTCCGTGGTAGCACAGACGACAGGTCAGAACCTAGTCAGATCCGTAGAATCGCGGACCATGGGAAAGAGCCGTCTGCGTGCGTTGCCGTCCGTGGTCGTCGGCTGTGCGTGATGATCCGTAGAATCGCGCACCGTGGGAAGCCGCTTTAAGACATACATTGGCGGATGGCGGTGATGATGATGATGTTGAAAAACGCTACTGAATGTAAATAAGTAGGACTTGTCACGACGAATTTAATGAGCCCAAATCCGCATGATACTAAACACGCAGTCTCAATTAAAACATAGCACAGCGCAACGTCTTTGCCTGCACAAAGTACCTGGAGCCGGATTCTTTACGCCTTCGCATGGCAATAGCTAAGCGAAGGCGCAAAATTCCGGTTTTGGTCAAACAAATCGGCATTTTGTGCTCTCGTCATGCGATTCGCGTGCCCACCTTTAGCCAGTTAACCCCGTCGCGTCCGATAATTTTATAAACAATGAGGAAATACCACGTCGCAAATTTCGAAAATGGCGGAAATTACGCGCAATTTTTTTTTTTCCTAACAACTGATCTCTCAACCAGTCAGGTGTGAGATATCAACCGGAAGCTAGTTTCATTGGCTATTCCCGGCAGTGTTGCCAGTACAAAAAAACTACATTGAGATTCACACAAGACGATTTTGCCGAAACCGGACGGGAGCTGAGCTCGCTGTATGGAAGGTGTCTTTACGCGTTTTGTTAGATGTGATCCATCGTACTGCGGGAGTCTTTACGGTAGTGGAAGGATCAACAAATCTATTCACTTGCAGAACCACTTTTGTAATCTACACTAGCTCATCCGCTCACCTTCTGTTCCAGAGTCCTCAGCACTCTCGGCGACCACCTCCTCACCCCCTCGTCCATGCCGGGGTGGCAGTACCGGCTGCCACGCAGCCCCTCCAGGCCGCCGGTCAGGGAGCTTGGCACCACGGCCACCGCCTCGAACGCGTACGGATCTGGGGAGGGGAAATAACTTATACTAACTTACTCTGTTCGCTCATCTAAAATCCAAATAAATGGATGTTCCACTGCGGGGAAAGAAAGGCGAAGATTAAACGCCCACAGTTGATTTTTAGTTTTAGATGTCTTTTAAATACAAACTAAAATACTTATCTGCAGGAATTAATGTAGATAAATCTTAGCAGTGACCAACCAAAGGCTATATTTGTTATACACAGAATTCACTGCCAAGTTAGTAAGAAAAACTCCACGTTCATTTCTTTATTTAACCGACCTTAAATTATGTTAGTGGGCTACTGGGTGTCAAAACCACTAAACTAGAGGAACTAAAGGCACTAAACTGACAAGTCTGACAACCTTCAAATCCGACAGCTCGTGCGCGGTGGCCACAGATTCCCTTTTCAAACACACGATTTTAATTAGTTTAGTTAGTATAGTCGTGTCGCCTTCGGAATCGCAGGCAGATCTCTTACCTTGCCTGCTCACGTCCCTGATGCTCGCCACCATCCGGTGGTCATTTGGCTGCTGCTGCCCCATCAACAACAGCTCCTCTTCGGAGAACAACCCAAGGTGGGCGTCCCCGCGCACCAGTTTCAGCGCGCAGTCGATCCTGGGACGAAAGCAACATTGCCCATTTAAGAATAAATCTAAGAATGCATGTTGGTAGATAGATACCCAAAACGCTAAACGAGAATCGTCGTCATAAAAATGCAATGTAAATTTTACAATTCAAAGTGAAAAGTCGTGTTTTCTACTCAGTTCGTCATTTGACTAAAACATTCGCCATTTTGATTCCGACTTGACGTCACTCCGATAGTATCCCATCAACGTAAATTAGTACTTGGTCTTTGCAATAGTCGTGTGTTTACTATCGGAGTGGCGTCACGAGCGAAAGACCATGGCAGCTAGCGTTTCCGCGCAACCATGATTGATTGATTTTTAACAGTCTTTATTGATATATAAAATACATATTGTATAGGTATAGCCCAAAAACAGTCAGGGATATACATATAACAATGTGTCTGTACATTTAAAGTACATACTTGCCAGGTTTAAAACCTTTTTGAACCTATCGTAAATTAATTAATGATTTTAGGCCATTTTCAAACTCAAACTCAAACTCAAAACGTTTATTGCGACATTGTGGTGGTATATGGTGATTACGCGTAATTTTAAATCCGTTTCACAAAATTTCAATGGTTCTGACTAGCACTATTTTCTGCTTCTGCGAGCAACAGAAAACTACGATCCACAATAAACATTCTGATTTTCGCAGGTCTGAAAAGGCGCCTTTGTATTGAATTGATCATACCTGGACTCGACGGGTTCGCAGACTACTCTGCTGCCGTCCTTGTCTAGGCTCTGGCATGCCTGTGTGTGTGAGGAGGGCAGGCATACTCTATCTGAAAACATGCGGGATATCTAGAAAGAACTCTACAACCTCAATGTAGCAATAAATAATTTGGAATTTGGAATCATCAAATCAGGCTTCCAAATCCAAATACTTAAGTATTTTATTGCATGCAACATTGTAGTTGTGAAATTCTTAAAAACAGACATTAGCTTTGGAAAAAGTAACATAATAAAGCGTCACGCGTTTTCCCGTACGGGGTGGCCAGTGCTTACTTTTAGTCGGTTATTCAACACATTGGAAAAACTAATCGAAAATTAAAAACACCCGCTGCCTAAGACAATAAATTAAACGCTATCTTGGTCTAACTCTCATAAATTTCGAACCACGAAACCAATTTGAATAAAACATGGCTAAGAATCGTCATTGGGAGTCTACTATCATTTACAGAAAAAACGCATTAAAATCCGTTCACCAATTTGACCGCTAGGGTGCCACGGACACGCACACACAAACAGACAGACGACACTTAAAACTTATCACATCCCTCTTTTTTCGTTGGGGATTCAAATAAAAAACCGGCCAAGTGTGAGTCGGACTCGCGCACGTAGGGTTCCGTACCATTATCTATTAAAACGGCAAAAAAATCATGTCTGTTGTATAGGAGCCCCCTTTAATATTTATTATAATCTGTTTTTTGGTATTTTTTGTTACAACGGCAACAGAAATACATCATCTGTGAAAATTTCAACTGTCTAGCTACCACGGTTCATGAGATACAGCCTGGTGACAGACGGACAAACAGACAGACTGCGGAGGCTTAGTAATAGGGTCCCGTTTGGCACCCTTCGGGTACGGAATCCTAAAAATTTCGTTTCGCCCTTTAATCGCGTTCTATGGCGAGTACCTACGACATAAACGCATCATGATGATTGAACATTGATCATAATTTTAGTACAAATGGATAGGGTTCCATTGCTTGCAATTTATTTACCATCTATTTGCGATTCTTTAGGAGCATACCAAATGACGCCATTTTGGGTGTTTTAGAAGCGGTAGCGTTCCAATAAAAGTGCGTTTCTCAGAGCAGCATCGGGCCCCTGGTGACAGACAGACGGACGGACGGACGGACGGACAGACAGACAGCGTCTCAGTAATAGGGTCCCGTTTGGCACCCTTCGGGTACGGAACCCTAAAATTGATAGGCAGAGCGGCTAGTACGCGTTATAGCCCGCACAATTCTTAGTTTTTTATGCCTCGGAGTCATACTCATATGTCTGCCGCTTTGGCGTATATACACGGCACTTGGAAAATTTCCATACTAAATGTTCTGTTTGCCGCGATCCATCTGCGATTCAAGTCGACAGTGATGAATCTGGAAAACTTCAAATATCTCTTCAGAATCTTGGTCTGAAACCTCGAGTGCAGTGCTGGACAAAATAGCTTGATGGAGCCATGGAGCGGCGGCGGCGGCGGGGCGGGGGGCGGCAAAACTTTTATTGTTTACTTTTATTTTTCACTTAAACAGTGTATTTTTTAAGCAACAATAAATATATCCTCTACTATAGTCTTTTAACGATAACCTTAAATTATTGAGCACGAATTTCAATGAAGAAAATAGCCTTTCGACGCTGACTTATGTTAGGGGGTGGCTAATGATAATTGTTTGAAAGAAAATATAGTTGTGGGTGGGTCACTAATTTTCTTTTTTTCCCAAAATTCGAGACGAAACACTGATCATTAAAGGTGCGAACGCACTAGGCGGAACTGCACTGCAGCGGAACTGCGCGACACGGAGCATAATTTTTTGCTAAACCGCACTTGAACTACAGCGGCGCGACAGTTTCACCCGTCATTCAAACAAAGAAGGAAAGAGAGAACGTGAGGAGAGAGGGGCGAGGGGCGTGAGGTAGCGACACTTTTGCCTAGTTGCCCAACTTTGCCGCGCAGTTCCGCTGCAGTGCAGTTCCGTTGCCGCGTAGTGCGGTTTGCTCCATATGTTTGCCTTGAAAGAATATTTTGTCGCGTCGTGTCGCTCAGTTCCGCTGCGGTGCAGTTCCGCCTAGTGCGTTCGCACCTTTAGATTCCATTACTAACGCTTCAAAGTTCAAGTGCAAATTGCACGCGTTTATGAAAAATGAAACAAGTTGAAACCTGCCCTTCCCCTACCCCCTGCCTGCTCTGCGTATGCGCGTGCCATACCTTTCGCAGTTTTGGCTTAAACCGGTGTATTTGGGTTTTTTAACCGCTCTCTTCTCAAATACGCTCCGAGCGTTTTTTTTTTCTAAAAACCTCTATAAACCCCCATTAACCGGTATTTTTTAAACCGGTTTCAAGCCTTGCTATTGGCATGCGATCCGCATGGAATCACGGCCTGGTGATAAATTATTGCATAATATAATAAACACTTGTTACTCACAAAACTCGGTTTGCGCGAGCACACAAGCAACCACAGATAATGTGGCTAATAATATTTTGAATCCCATGTTTTCACTAAACTTTCATTTAGTCGACCACGCCCGAATTTATTTTATTCACAGAATTCGCGAATGCGTTCGGTTCTGGTGCACACTTTAATGGCAGTTTGGAGCGATATATCGTTGATAGTACACCCGGTATATTATCTATTATCTTATCTGGTTTCGACATTCACTGTAAGTAGTGTACACCTATCTGTGTCGTAGGTAAATTACTTTTAGGGTTTCACACCTAAGGAAAAATAGAACCCTTTCGTAAAAGATAGCTTCGTTGTCCGTCTGTCTCCTGTCCAGGGCCCTAATGCTGCTCTGAGAATTTCACTTATATTTCATTACTATTCCATTGCAAACACCCAATCAAGGAGGATAATAATTTAGGAGAATACCGAATGACGCCATTTTGGGTGTTTGCAATGGAATAGTAGATAATGAAATATAAGTGAAATTCTCAGAGCAGCATTAGGCCCCAGATCCCGTTTTTCAGAAACGCGTGGAGTCATCAAGTTTAAATGACTATCAGTTGAGTTGGAGTGTGAATAAGTCAAACTTCTAGGTCAACGCAATCAAAATATTCGCGAATTAGGTTTGCTGGAAGAAATCTCTTATTAGAGATAAGCTCGCCTCTGTACACTTTTTTTCTGTCTTTAGCGATTTTTACTGTCATGTGAGTAAAGTAAGTAAAAAGTATTTATTCAAGGAAAAATGGTAGGTACACTTAATTCAATTCAATTCAAAATTTTTATTGACCATAAAATCATACATATTACTTAGTCAACGTCAATATAATATTAATATTTTTGTATACTACCGCCCGTTCGGAAGTTGTGGGCTTAGGGATGGAGCAAAGAAGGGCAAGAAACCTCCCCCGTACCTCTTTTAAAATATCAGAGCCTTAAAAATACAATGTTATGTATTTCTACTTAAGTCTAAGGAAATACACCGAGGAGAGACGTACTGACTCAGTCCATCGCCCCTCTTTGGATTTCTGTGCGCTGAGATGGTAAAGACCATGCAGTTTTGTCATCTAAATATTCTTTTACACTGTAATATGACTTCTTCAATAGGCCGTTTTTGACATAGTTTTTGAACCTCCTTTCTGGTAGGTCCGTTGCTTCATTAGGTATTTTATTATAAAAACTAACACATACTCCCATAAAAGAGTGAGCAACCTTACTGAGTCTGAACGCGGGCATAGCAATCTTATTTCTATTTCTAGTGCCAATACTATGATTATGACCTAAAGTCTTAAATAAACCTATGTTTTTTCTGGTATACATGATATTTTCATAAATGTATTGACAGGTAACAGTAAGTATATTGATATTTTTGAATTTGTCCCTTAGTGATTGCCTAGCATCTAGTTGATAGATAGCCCGAATGGCCCTTTTTTGTAAGACAAATATTGTGTTTATATCTGCCGCTCTCCCCCAAAGAAGTATTCCGTAAGACATAATACTATGGAAATAACTAAAGTAAACCAATCTGGCAGTTCCTACATCTGTGATGTGTCTGATTTGCCTGACCGCATAAGCAGCTGAACTAAGTCTTCGTGAGAGACTAGTTACATGAGGACCCCATTGAAGTTTCGAGTCTATAGTGATTCCAAGGAAAATTGTTTCTTCAACGAGGTCTAGTCTTTCCGTTCCTATGCTTACACTCGTGTCCACCTGCCGCACATTCGGTAAACAGAATTTGATACATTTTGTCTTCTTAGAGTTTAATAAAAGGTTGTTTACATTAAACCAACTTAACACATGAGAGAGCGTACTATTTGCATCGTCTAGAATTTCTTGTTGTCTTTTCACCTTAAAGATAATGGATGTGTCATCAGCAAATAGTACAATCTGAGTCATTTTCTCCACCATATACGGCAGGTCATTCACGTAAACTAAGAAAAGGAACGGACCCAGAATAGAGCCTTGGGGGACACCAATATTCATATGCGTTCCGGTAGACTTATTTCTATTTATATCTACTTTTAGTACTCTGTCTCCAAGATATGATTCCATTAATTTTAAAGCATTGTCTTTAATACCATAGTGTTGCAGTTTGAGCAGAAGGGTTTGATGATCCACACAGTCAAAGGCCTTGGAAAGATCACAGAATACACCAACAGCATCCTGTGATCCCTCCCACGCACTATAGATGTGTTGTACTAGTGCTACTCCGGCGTCAGTTGTTGATCTGCCTTTAGTGAAACCAAATTGTTTTTTGTGGAGTAGCCCTGATGCGTTAAAGTGAGATTGTAGTTGATTTAGTATCACCTTTTCAAACACTTTGCTCAACACTGGCAAAACAGATACAGGTCTGAAGTTCGCAGGGTCTTCCTGGCTACCGGATTTGAAAAGTGGTATTAATCTGCTCATTTTCATGAGGTCAGGAAAAATACCTTCTGCTATACAACTATTGAACATGATTGCCATGTACGGAGCAATCACATCAATTACAGATTTAACTACTTTAACCGACATGCCACATAGATCTTCAGTCTTTTTAACGTTTAGAAGTTTGAATGTTTTAAATATAGTTAGAGAGTCTATTGGTTTGAAGTTGAAGCCACTCTTGTGTTGGGGAACATTTTCAACCAAGTAATCTAGAGACTTTTCAGAAGAGGATGGTAGTGCTTCTGTTGTTATTATGGGTATAGTACTGAAGAACTTTTCAAATGCGTTTAATCAATACTTAAAAATGGTGGTTGACTGCTGCCATAACTAGGATAATAATATAACCTGTATTTATGGCTCGCAGGCCCGTACCTCGTCCGAGGGCCCGTACCTCGTCCGAGGAATAAAGAAATCACGAATTAGCTAAAGTTTGAAATTCGCAAGGGAACAAAACAAAGTCTTGAAGTCTTCTTCTCCTTCGAAAGGTTTGCCCTTCAACGCTCCATTTTGTGTGACAGAGAGCTCGCCCATCGCCGCCGTCGCGCCGCAGTAGCTATGAAGATTCCTCGGAAACTATCAATCAGACGGTTCGTTCGAAATGCCTACAACATCTATAAAGGCAAGGTGATATAATCTGATAAGACTTAGGTGTGCTAGGGCTGGTCATCCAGATTTTCTTTGCGACCTATTACGGACCGTATGACTATCCGTATAACGCTCATTTTCAAATGCGATTGATATCATGCTTTGCTAAACTTCTGACTATAGGACTATAGCAAGTCATGATTGATTCTGAAAATGCTTATATGAATTCAGTATGGGATAGGGTACCTAGTAAAATAAATCTAGGAACTATGTCTTATGTTAGTTAATTGTTCATTGTGTGGGGTACTGTACATACAAAAAGGTTAGACAACATGACAAGTTATTAAATAAATAAATTAAACTGTGTGAGGAGAATTGAGAGAACAACTTCTTTTGTTAATTAATCCTGTCCATCCTAGGTTTGCTGGAAGAGATCTCTTATTAGAGATAAGCTCGCCTTTGTACATGTTTTTTTTTCATTATCAAGTGTCTGTATTCTGTTTTTGTGCAATAAAGTATAAAGTAAAGTAAAGTAAACTTAAAGCTAAACGCAGCGCATCGTTGCCTGTGCTTTGTTTACGCTAGTCACAAGCGTAGGGTTTCATGTTTCATACAATTTGACAGTTCCCGTGTCATACAATTATTCTGTGGTCATACCACAGAATAACTAATAAGTCATACTATGTAACAGTCGCGAATGCGCCACCTAGCGTGAGAAATTGACAGCTTTCCTCCCATTCGGTGCGTCCTGAAATCCAGATCTGGATTCAGTTTAGAATTCAGAAAGCCATACCGGACCGGACGTGAGAAGTCAGCGTCTTAAATTATAGTCTATTTGTGATAAGAATGCAGTAAAGTCATCACTGTCCGGCGGCCTAGCCACGCCCCGTAAACAATCAAATCGTTTCCAATTATCAAGCCAAGTTCACAGTGACCAGTTGAAGGCAAACTTTCGAACGCGAAGGTTGTGCCCTGTCCTGTGAGTGTGTGTTAACAGATTTAAATTTCACTGCATTCTTATCACGAATAGACTGTAGTCTTCTTGCGTGACAGGGGGCTAACCAAACGGCGCAGTGAGCAAGCTAAAATGGCGGCATTCCTGGAATCGATAGTTACTATCGATTTTTGTCATGTGAATAGGGTCCTTACTCATGTTTGAGTTAAAGATAAGCAGATATGATATCACCCGCTTAGTAACCGACGCCGGATGTAGCAAATATACTTAGTTATGATTAATTTAGTACGAAATATATTTAATCGCATTTCAAAAATACTGGGTCCGGTGTCGCTTACGGAATTGCGTGCCAGCCTGATAGCGAGGGCGCATAAAAATCTGTTATGACTTGTTCGACTTGTGTGCGCCCCGCGACGCGAGCTACTAACTGGATTTTGCGCTCTTGTTATAGCCACTATCAAGCCATACCTGTACGCGACTTGGGGCCCTGGTTTTTTCGCAAAGGCGAAGTTGTGGGTCAGGGTAGGTGAAGGCTAAGGATGGGTGTATCGATGCGAAATTACCCTAAACAAATTAATTCTACAGTCTTCACAAAATAAAAGGCCCGTTTTGACAGTTCACGCCCATGAAGTTTTAACCCCTAACGCGTAGGTAATAGAAGCGGTTTTCCTAGGCAACTTGTACGCTTTGCTTGTACGCAACAGTTGGCTTTTATTACCTACGCATTAGGGGTTAAAACTTCATGGGCGTGAACTGTCAAAACGGGCCTTTTATTTTGTGAAAACTTTAATTCTAACCCGACAAATTTTACCTAACCCAAATTATTCTTATGGCCGATTACACCAACAATCCCTTTCTATTAGGGGACAGTTTAATTCCTTTTAGCGGCAACCTACGGGATATTTCACTCTGACCTAAGTTTAAGGGTCACCTAGATTACTAAGGGACCCCCTGAATTTAAGATGCCGGCCTCCGTAACAATCGCTAGACTGCTAAAAAAAAGAGCTAAGTGACCTCTAACTGTTGGCACACCTCGGACACTTCATAGAACGCTCGTAAAATAATCACCTATTACTACTACATAACCAAATGATGTTTGTATACGTGCAAATGTGTGCGTAATCTTTGCTAGGGCTGGTGGCGCGGCAAATGCAGCGATATTAAAGTATACCGCGTCGTCACTCGTCCGGCGTTCAGCCCTGTCTATTGATCCTTTAATTTAACCAATCCTTTGACGCCAGGGGTGGGGTGCGGTATCTGAATCAGCGCGGGGAAGGGAGTGGCCGTTCTGTACGGAGTACTATTATCTCTTCTGTGCTGTTGGTGAAATTTGGAATTAATCTAACAAGGATTTTCCGCAACGACCGGGAAATAAGACATAGTTGAAACTTTGCAATATCATACTTTATTACAACACATAATATAAGAAATATCTTTGGTAAAGATTGTCAAAACTATCGCCTTCGTCGTTTGACACACTCACACAATTAAATACTTGCAAAACCTCATCATACTAGCTACAAGAAAAATATTTAAGATAACTGTGTCTTAGGAGATTTCGAATTCGGATCCATGCATGCAGTCAGCGCGCAAGATAGCTAATCCAGGTTGACTTAACTAATCAATAATACGCATTTAATGCAATAAACATGAAGGCAATAGGCTTGTGGCCTGTCAAGTCAAAATAGATACTTTTTATGAACTGTCAAAACGGAACTTTTGTTCCTGAGTTCTATGAAATAACAGAATGACGTCATCTAAAAGTGCCATCAAATGCTGTCTTTTTCTTTGCACAAAATTGCCTTTATAAAATACATCTGCTGGAAATATACAATTCTGAGAATGTCAAGCCATTTTGTACATAATGCTTCAACTTAAGACTTGTTCCTAGATTTATTGGATTACCTTGGCCACAAGCCTATTCATATACACCAATAGATAAAATGCATTAAGAGATTTCATAATTCGAGAGTTACAATTAGAACAAGGGTTTTCTTTAATTTTCTAGAGAGGGCAAGGGAAGACCATGACGTAGGTTGATGGATGCAGTTTTTAGTCCATTTAAACTTGGCCGAGGCCCACTTGTGCTTAAATTGACCTTTCTTGCTTTTCTTCTGTGGATAAATACAGGGTTTCCCGTAACTCTAGCGAGTACTAGAGACCTGCATGTTTTCTTTCTAAGCATCCTTCAGCGACATCTACAGACAAGTTGAAACGATCGCCGTGACCGTTATCGGTCGAACAGTCATCATCACAAGCTTGAATTCGGTAGTTTATTTAATTTGATTAATTTCATTTAATTTATTTGTCGTGACTCTAGTCGGGTAGCCAGTGTTGTGGCCGCCACAGCAGTATGTAGGTGCCCGTTGTTGTACTGTAGTGACTCTAGTCGGGTAGCCAGTGTTGTGGCCGCCACAGCAGTATGTAGGTGCCCGTTGTTGTACTGTAGTGACTCTAGTCGGGTAGCCAGTGTTGTGGCCGCCACAGCAGTATGTAGGTGCCCGTTGTTGTACTGTAGTGACTCTAGTCGGGTAGCCAGTGTTGTGGCCGCCACAGCAGTATGTAGGTGCCCGTTGTTGTACTGTAGTGACTCTAGTCGGGTAGCCAGTGTTGTGGCCGCCACAGCAGTATGTAGGTGCCCGTTGTTGTACTGTAGTGACTCTAGTCGGGTAGCCAGTGTTGTGGCCGCCACAGCAGTATGTAGGTGCCCGTTGTTGTACTGTAGTGACTCTAGTCGGGTAGCCAGTGTTGTGGCCGCCACAGCAGTATGTAGGTGCCCGTTGTTGTACTGTAGTGACTCTAGTCGGGTAGCCAGTGTTGTGGCCGCCACAGCAGTATGTAGGTGCCCGTTGTTGTACTGTAGTGACTCTAGTCGGGTAGCCAGTGTTGTGGCCGCCACAGCAGTATGTAGGTGCCCGTTGTTGTACTGTAGTGACTCTAGTCGGGTAGCCAGTGTTGTGGCCGCCACAGCAGTATGTAGGTGCCCGTTGTTGTACTGTAGTGACTCTAGTCGGGTAGCCAGTGTTGTGGCCGCCACAGCAGTATGTAGGTGCCCGTTGTTGTACTGTAGTGACTCTAGTCGGGTAGCCAGTGTTGTGGCCGCCACAGCAGTATGTAGGTGCCCGTTGTTGTACTGTAGTGACTCTAGTCGGGTAGCCAGTGTTGTGGCCGCCACAGAAGTATGTAGGTGCCCGTTGTTGTACTGTAGTGACTCTAGTCGGGTAGCCAGTGTTGTGGCCGCCACAGCAGTATGTAGGTGCCCGTTGTTGTACTGTAGTGACTCTAGTCGGGTAGCCAGTGTTGTGGCCGCCACAGCAGTATGTAGGTGCCCGTTGTTGTACTGTAGTGACTCTAGTCGGGTAGCCAGTGTTGTGGCCGCCACAGCAGTATGTAGGTGCCCGTTGTTGTACTGTAGTGACTCTAGTCGGGTAGCCAGTGTTGTGGCCGCCACAGCAGTATGTAGGTGCCCGTTGTTGTACTGTAGTGACTCTAGTCGGGTAGCCAGTGTTGTGGCCGCCACAGCAGTATGTGGTGCCCGTTGTTGTACTGTAGTGACTCTAGTCGGGTAGCCAGTGTTGTGGCCGCCACAGCAGTATGTAGGTGCCCGTTGTTGTACTGTAGTGACTCTAGTCGGGTAGCCAGTGTTGTGGCCGCCACAGCAGTATGTAGGTGCCCGTTGTTGTACTGTAGTGACTCTAGTCGGGTAGCCAGTGTTGTGGCCGCCACAGCAGTATGTAGGTGCCCTTTGTTGTACTGTAGTGACTCTAGTCGGGTAGCCAGTGTTGTGGCCGCCACAGCAGTATGTAGGTGCCCTTTGTTGTACTGTAGTGACTCTAGTCGGGTAGCCAGTGTTGTGGCCGCCACAGAAGTATGTAGGTGCCCGTTGTTGTACTGTAGTGACTCTAGTCGGGTAGCCAGTGTTGTGGCCGCCACAGCAGTATGTAGGTGCCCGTTGTTGTACTGTAGTGACTCTAGTCGGGTAGCCAGTGTTGTGGCCGCCACAGCAGTATGTAGGTGCCCGTTGTTGTACTGTAGTGACTCTAGTCGGGTAGCCAGTGTTGTGGCCGCCACAGCAGTATGTGGTGCCCGTTGTTGTACTGTAGTGACTCTAGTCGGGTAGCCAGTGTTGTGGCCGCCACAGCAGTATGTAGGTGCCCTTTGTTGTACTGTAGTGACTCTAGTCGGGTAGCCAGTGTTGTGGCCGCCACAGAAGTATGTAGGTGCCCGTTGTTGTACTGTAGTGACTCTAGTCGGGTAGCCAGTGTTGTGGCCGCCACAGCAGTATGTAGGTGCCCGTTGTTGTACTGTAGTGACTCTAGTCGGGTAGCCAGTGTTGTGGCCGCCACAGCAGTATGTAGGTGCCCGTTGTTGTACTGTAGTGACTCTAGTCGGGTAGCCAGTGTTGTGGCCGCCACAGCAGTATGTGGTGCCCGTTGTTGTACTGTAGTGACTCTAGTCGGGTAGCCAGTGTTGTGGCCGCCACAGCAGTATGTGGTGCCCGTTGTTGTACTGTAGTGACTCTAGTCGGGTAGCCAGTGTTGTGGCCGCCACAGCAGTATGTAGGTGCCCGTTGTTGTACTGTAGTGACTCTAGTCGGGTAGCCAGTGTTGTGGCCGCCACAGCAGTATGTAGGTGCCCGTTGTTGTACTGTAGTGACTCTAGTCGGGTAGCCAGTGTTGTGGCCGCCACAGCAGTATGTAGGTGCCCGTTGTTGTACTGTAGTGACTCTAGTCGGGTAGCCAGTGTTGTGGCCGCCACAGCAGTATGTAGGTGCCCGTTGTTGTACTGTAGTGACTCTAGTCGGGTAGCCAGTGTTGTGGCCGCCACAGCAGTATGTAGGTGCCCGTTGTTGTACTGTAGTGACTCTAGTCGGGTAGCCAGTGTTGTGGCCGCCACAGCAGTATGTAGGTGCCCGTTGTTGTACTGTAGTGACTCTAGTCGGGTAGCCAGTGTTGTGGCCGCCACAGCAGTATGTAGGTGCCCGTTGTTGTACTGTAGTGACTCTAGTCGGGTAGCCAGTGTTGTGGCCGCCACAGCAGTATGTGGTGCCCGTTGTTGTACTGTAGTGACTCTAGTCGGGTAGCCAGTGTTGTGGCCGCCACAGCAGTATGTGGTGCCCGTTGTTGTACTGTAGTGACTCTAGTCGGGTAGCCAGTGTTGTGGCCGCCACAGCAGTATGTAGGTGCCCGTTGTTGTACTGTAGTGACTCTAGTCGGGTAGCCAGTGTTGTGGCCGCCACAGCAGTATGTAGGTGCCCGTTGTTGTACTGTAGTGACTCTAGTCGGGTAGCCAGTGTTGTGGCCGCCACAGCAGTATGTAGGTGCCCGTTGTTGTACTGTAGTGACTCTAGTCGGGTAGCCAGTGTTGTGGCCGCCACAGCAGTATGTAGGTGCCCGTTGTTGTACTGTAGTGACTCTAGTCGGGTAGCCAGTGTTGTGGCCGCCACAGCAGTATGTAGGTGCCCGTTGTTGTACTGTAGTGACTCTAGTCGGGTAGCCAGTGTTGTGGCCGCCACAGCAGTATGTAGGTGCCCGTTGTTGTACTGTAGTGACTCTAGTCGGGTAGCCAGTGTTGTGGCCGCCACAGCAGTATGTAGGTGCCCGTTGTTGTACTGTAGTGACTCTAGTCGGGTAGCCAGTGTTGTGGCCGCCACAGCAGTATGTAGGTGCCCGTTGTTGTACTGTAGTGACTCTAGTCGGGTAGCCAGTGTTGTGGCCGCCACAGCAGTATGTAGGTGCCCGTTGTTGTACTGTAGTGACTCTAGTCGGGTAGCCAGTGTTGTGGCCGCCACAGCAGTATGTAGGTACCCGTTGTTGTACTGTAGTGACTCTAGTCGGGTAGCCAGTGTTGTGGCCGCCACAGCAGTATGTAGGTGCCCGTTGTTGTACTGTAGTGACTCTAGTCGGGTAGCCAGTGTTGTGGCCGCCACAGCAGTATGTAGGTGCCCGTTGTTGTACTGTTATTATTAGACTGAAATAAAATAACGTTAATTAGTACACCTTTATTATACACCCAGTTCAGTTCAGTTCAGTTCAAAAATTTTATTGACCATAAAATCATACATATTACTTATTCAACGTCAATATAATATTAATATTTTTGTATACTACCGCCCGTTCGGAAGTTGTGGGCTTAGGGATGGAGCAAAGAAGGGCAAGAAACTCCCCCGTACCTCTTTTAAAATATCAGAGCCTTAAAAATACAATGTTATGTATTTCTACTTAAGTCTAAGGAAATACACCGAGGAGAGACGTACTGGCTCAGTCCATCGCCCCTCTTTGGATTTCTGTGCGCTGAGATGGTAAAGACAATGCAGTTTTGTTATCTAAATATTCTTTTACACTGTAATTGACTTCTTCAATAGGCCGTTTTTGACATAGTTTTTGAACCTCCTTTCTGGTAGGTCCGTTGCTTCATTAGGTATTTTATTATAAAAACTAACACATACTCCCATAAAAGAGTGAGCAACCTTACTGAGTCTGAACGCGGGCATAGCAATCTTATTTCTATTTCTAGTGCTAATACTATGATTATGGCCTAAAGTCTTAAATAAACCTATGTTTTTTTCTGGTATACATGATATTTTCATAAATGTACAGATAAGACCAGCTCCCTTATTCGCTAACTCAGTGACGATCACTCAATGATGATCCGTTCGGTTAACATTAGCCGACCTATTTTGATATCCTTGGTTACACGATAATTGCCTCAGCAAAATTATTCAATATAATATTAGTTACTATCCTTGTATTTTTCTTGGCAATAAACGTTTATTATGATTATGATTAATTGAACGACACCAATAACTTCTTAATTTTTACGGATCATCATTGTTGGAGCCTACACTCCTGCGGGGCGCCCCCCTGCTCCTGATAGACCGGTTGCACCAAGGCCGAGCTACCTCAAACCACCAACGTGTTCGATACACATGCGAACTTATTGTTTTATTTTAATATACTTCTTCAACCTATTGATATACAGTCCACTTCATTTACATCTACTTCCTGAGCCATCATCATTGTGTGATCGTCACTGAGTAAGCGATTAAGGGGGCAGGTAAGTTAAGGTTAATGTCAGATAAGATATGGTGACATCAAATAAGATAGGGTAAGATATGGTAACAAAGATAGATAAGATATGGTATGATACGGTAAGATAAATTAAGTTATGGTATGTTATGGTATGTTATATTACCTTATTAAGATAAGGTAAGTTATGGTAACATACCATATTACCTTATTAAGATAGGGTAAGTTATGGTAACATACCATATTACCTTATTTTAATTTATCTTAGGTACCTTATCATACCGTATCTTACTTTATCTTACCTTATCTTACTTTATCTTACCGTATCTTACCATAACTTACCTTAAACAAAGTGAGGTAAGTTAAGATGAGCCTACCTGAGCTTGCGGCACGAATCGGTTCAGTAGCGGCCGGTAGCCGGTGCCGAGGGTGGCTAGCATGGCGTCCCGCGCGCCGCGGTACCCGAATAGCGGCACGATTGATAACACCTGCCAACAACGGAGGACAAAGGTCAAGGTCAGAGAGAAGCTGTTTTAAGAGATTAGGTCGTATTTGTACATGTGCTTTGTAACTGTTTATGAAATATCACAACACAATAATACTGGTTTGGCCAGCAATCATCACGTTGTAGTGGTGGGGCAAGGGTAGGCGAAGGCTAAAGAGTGAGAGAAAAAAACTCCTTTATCCATCGTGTTTGGTTACAACGCCCCATCGAACTACGAAAAACGACTAACGATTTATGGATTTTTTGTTGCTGTTTTTGAAAACTAATATATAAAACTCAAGGTCGAGATCAAGTTCAAGGTCAACAATCCAAGGTCATACTCACATAGCTCTCACACGGCCTGTAAATCGTGACCGGTTGCAATGTGTCCATGTCTGCGACGGTGATGCATCCCCACGCAAGAGCACAAAAGGTCAAGGTCAACAAGCATTACTCGCATAGCTCTCATACGGCCGGATAATCGTGACCGGTCGCAATGCGTCCATGTCTGCGACAATGATGCATTCCCACGCAGAAGGAAAAAAGATCAAGGTCAAGGCCAACAAGCGTTACTCACATTGCTCTCATACGGCCGGAAAATCGTAACCGGTCGCAATGTGCCCATGTCTGCGCCAATGATGCATTTCCACGCAAAAGGAAAAAAGGTCAAGGTCAAGGTGAACAAGCGTTACTTACATTGCTCTCATACGGCCGGATAATCGTGACCGGTCGCAATGTGTCCATGTCTGCGACGATGATGCATCCCCACGCTGTGCCGACGTAGAGCTGCGAGCGCATCGCGCACAGCGCTGTCACCTGTCAATCATTTTTTTTTTTATTAATGGCGGTTTAACTACTTGCAGCTGTCAAACGATCTTTTGGCGCGCGGTGACAGGTGGAACTAACGCGTGATGACCAATGAGGAATGAAAGATTTGTGTTGACGAGGGGCGATTCTGGCGCTAGCATAGATCATGTCCATGGTCGAAATAGATCATGTCCATGGTCGAAATATCGATTTTGAGATACCGAAATCTCTATCAAAAACAAGAAAAAGGTATTCTTACGACTAGCCTTTCGACCAACCGAGATATCTCGACCCGTTTTCGATCGAAATAAATATAAATCGTTTTCAACGGATTTAGGTGGTATCAAAACCACCTGGAAATTAGTGTTACCATTATATTCAAAACCTTTAACAACAGTAGTTTATGAAACTGTTGCATAATGTGGGGTATTAAAACACGAGTGCAGGCGAGATTTTTAATAGTATCCCACGAGAGTTTTAATACCTAGTTATGTGCAGTTTCATACACTACTTTATCTACTCTCATACTTAAGTGTTAAATCAAAGTTAAAACACAAGAATATTTCCACATTAAATCAGTGCTTAGACACAAATACGTTGTTACCGTTGTTTTGTTGCCGCCAAAACCCGCATATCACAGCGTATGCGCGGAGCATGGGCCACAGTATCAAACCTCAGATCAATGAACCTCTTTGTTTATATCTTCCTGCCTCCAAGTATTTATCAAACACTGAGTGGCTGTTTGATTGTCAACTATAGTTAAAAAATACTTTCCAACGATACAGACTATCAAACACTTTGGCTGTACGGTTTCATGACCCTTGCTTTTCCCAAAAAAAGTAGAACAGTATCTTTATGGAAAAAAAAAAGATACGCGTGTAGCACCGTACACGTGTTAGAAGTAAAACTTCTGTAGCTAGATCATTAAGTGGTACCTATACTATACACCTATACCTACCTATACTAAAAGAGATTTAAATTTCCAATTTTGAGATCCAAACTCTGCTTCAAGTTACTTTTAAGTTTCAGACGTCCGATTATTTGAAATTATTTAAACTTGTACTTACTTTTAATACGTCATGTCATTTATTTCCCACCATTCCTTATCTACAATTTGTCGCGCTCGTGGTGATATACTTAACTCATTCAATAGTGTCACTACTATTGTTCTGAGGTCACTACTATTTGCATCTCGCTCAGATTATATACCATCTGACGTCACGTCTTTTAGCCGTCTCGCTCAAATGTATGCATTGCTTTGCTTGTTTTAGAAATCCATATCGACCCGTGTGACATTGATGAAACTCTTTTCTTACAAACTGTATGGATCGCATCGCACAGCTGTCAAACATAAGTTCCGGTTCCAACAAAGAGGTTGAACGAAGTAGTTTTTGGTCACGTCACTGGTTTTGTTTATCCCAGCCAGCGGCGGCGGCGGCGGCGGCGCCATCTTGGCCATACCGGAAATCAAGAACTCGTGGAAGAATGCTTAAAATAATTTTTATTTCTTAACGTTTCATCAGGTTTTTCTCTCACTAATTAACATTCTTTATTGTACGAATGTATTATTATCTTATCTGATTAGTTAAAAACCGTATTGAAAATAGTTGCGGTTTTAAAAGTCTTCAGCCGACCCTGACGTCACCGATTCCAATTTCCGTTACATTTCTTAGCCACTCGTGATAGCACCCGGCTAGCAGCAATTGAAAAACAAATATATGAATAACCCACAGTTGAGAGGTTAAATAAATTTTACCCCCGTGCCCCAAGAAGTTTTACTTCAAAAAAGTTTTATAATAACATCAGTTTTGTTCGAGAAGTAGTGTTATTATAATTATCATTCTCTTACTCTTGAGTTGTCGTTACTGAGCCGCTCGTCCAGCGAGATGGACTGTAGACTCTCGGAGCACGGCACCAGCTTACTGCAGTCCAGTGTGGCCGTGCGCTGGTGGAATGCCACAGACCACTGGTACACGCACGATCCTGCCACAAATAATATACAATTAATGTACCTACTGTACTAACAAACAACAGCAAACAAGTTTAAATGTATATTTTTTCTGAATAAAAAAAAAATTAAAAAAAATGTACACGCACGATCCTGAAGACAATATTATTAACATTTACTCAAACAACGCTAGTAATGTGCTCATTACTTTGACAACCTTCTTTGAGCAAAATCGACGTTGCCGCGCTCTTGGAGGAGCCAGACAAGGTGTCCTGCAATTACCATTACAGTCGTGCTGTAGCGACCCGCAATTACCATTACAGTCGTGCTGTAGCGACCGGAAATTACCTACCTGTCAAAATCAATAATTGTCGAGCTTTGTTTCAAAAATGGTAACAAAAAGGGTAGTAGTGCAAAAAGGTTTTATTCAATCCCCCCCGTTCCGAGTTACGCCAAAATCGATTACAGCGTCTACAAAGCCGTTCCGAGTCAGTTTTGGCGATACAAAACGATGGCATCGTAGACGCTGTAATCGATTATGGCGCTGACGGCGATGTCACGGAACGCGACTAGAATTTGGATCTGTGTGACGACAGGGAGCCAAAAAAAAACAAATGAGCGGGATTTCTTTTTGCAATTTTCTTTCCGTGATCCAAATAAATTGTGAATAAATAACCGGCCAAGTGCGAGTCGGACTCGCGCACGAAGGGTTCCGTGCCATTATCTATAAAAAACCGCAAAAAATATGTATGGGAGCCCCCCCTAAATATTAATTTAATTTTAATTTAATTATTTATTTTTTAAGTAAATAATATACTCAATATATTGTGAACATTTTAAGCGTCTACCTGCTACCATTATCAATATCGAGCAAAAATGAGCAAAAAAATCACGTTTGTTGTATGGGAGCCCCCCTTAATATTAAATTTCTTTTGATTTTTAGTATTTGTTGTTATAGCGGCAACAGAAATACATCATCTGTGAAAATTTCAACTGTCTAGCTACCACGGTTCATGAGATACAGCCTGGTGACAGACGGACGGACGGACGGACGGACGGACGGACAGACGGACAGCGAAGTCTCAGTAATAGGGTCCCGTTTGGCACCCTTCGGGTACGGAACCCTAAAAATGAGTTCTACAAGCAAAGAATCCTCTAATTCAATGTGTTTAACACCGCAGCCATTGCAGACCCGAACCACAGTATACATATAGAACAGTAGTAAATCAGAGACCGTTTAGGAGCGTTCGTTACCTACTTTCGCTAGATTCGCAGGGCTGTGTCACGTCTGTGGCTTGGCATACCTACCTAAAATACTAATTTTGCTTTTAAGGTAGGTACCTATGCAAAGTATTTCTGTTACAGTTTAATAGACAATATTGTTTACACAAAGTAATAATATTACTTAGGTACCTATGTGTTTCTAGTTTCCCACTTCATCGAATATTTTAATACTTACCACTATACTACTCGATTATATGTAAATAATATACCTCATTTACCTAACGCAAAACTAAAAACCTTACTAATTATCACCCATTCACAAAATAATACTTAACTATTTGATGTTTAATTCATATCATAATGTTTCGTGTGTGAGTTTACATTTCGTTGTGGAAAGTTACTTACTTCTCGCGATCCTTTGGTACCTTTATGGAAAAAGTTATCCAACTCTGGATTTGTCCGTGTTATTAAGGTACTTATCCATTTACACAACAGTACACACGTTTTCGAAAAGACGACGACGATGACATACTGGTGGCGGCAACGAGTGAGAGCGAGCGAGCACGGCAACGGCGCGGCCGCGATTGAAGCAGTCTCCATCATTCCCGAAGGCTATGTGTGCGTGCATACCGAACACGCGCGCATGTGTGCAGCCGTGCGATGTACCTTTGTTCGATGATTATCTACTGTCTATAATAGTACTGTGCCCGAACTCAACCGCCCATAGGGGGTGATTTATAACAATATTTGCTACTGGCCCCACACTAGGATACCGTATACCGTACCTTACTGTGTACCGGCGTATCTTCACAACTGGCCAGTAAAGTGACGCGTTCGTCAGACAAGTGCGTCGCGCTCCGTACGCCGCTAGACCACAAAAGTCTGTCTCACCTGGGCCGGTATAGGCGGCCACGTATGCCGCTAGACCACAATAGTGGCTGTGCCCCCGCCTGGGACAGTGACTCACCCGGGCTGGTATAGGCGGCCACGTACGCCGCTAGACCACAACAGTGGCTGTGCCCCCGCCTGGGACAGTGACTCACCTGGGCCGGTATAGGCGGCCACGTACGCCGCTAGACCACAACAGTGGCTGTGCCCCCGCCTGGGACAGTGTCGCACCTGGGCCGGTATAGGCGGCCACGTACGCCGCTAGACCACAACAGTGGCTGTGCCCCCGCCTGGGACAGTGACTCACCCGGGCTGGTATAGGCGGCCACCATGGGCGAGTCCTCGCAACTGGCCAGCAAAGTGACGCGTTCGTCAGACAAGTGCGTCGCGCTCCGTACGCCGTGGGGTCCGCAATCGTACGCCGCTAGACCGTTGCCGCCGGCCCAGAGCTCGCAACTGTAAATAATGTAATGTAATTCGTATATCGTTTACATGAAACTCTGTGTTAAAGACGTGCCATACGGGCGTTGCGGTTGCGACGCAACGCAATGATTTCAACGCAGTGAATGCCACACGGGCGTTGACGCAGCGCCAACGCAGCTATTTCTGACGTCGTCGCAGCGTTTGTGTATAAAAAATACGCCCTGCAGAATGGTATTGCGCGTAACGTCGCAGATCTGAAAGTGCCATGACCTATAGGAATAAGAGCTATGTTTTATCAAATATCTGCCAAAGTAGTATTAGGGTAGGATGACAGTCTTTAAGTCACCCGTCATCCCATTTCAGTCACCCGTCGCGCGTGTCCACAGCGGCTAGGCAGCACAGCTGGGTGGCCGTGCCAAGCTCGCTCCGCATGAAGTTCTGCCACCCCGCTAGGTAGTTGTGTGTGCTCACCCGTCGCGCGTGTCCACAGCGGCTAGGTAGCACAGCTGGGTGGCCGTGCCAAGCTCGCTCCGCACGAAGTTCTGCCACCGCGCTAGGTAGTTGTGTGTGCTCACCCGTCGCGCGTGTCCACAGCGGCGAGGCAGCACAGCTGGGTGGCCGTGCCAAGCTCGCTCTGCACGAAGCTGCCCTCCGCCTCGGGACAGTGGGCTGTCACCAGGAACAGTCTAGGACAGTTTTATTGGTGTTAGTAGGTGGCTAGAATTAAATTGATAAAGAACGAGGGCAGGATCATATCTCATCTTACTGACGCGTCTATGAACAGCAACTATATCAAATAAAAACATTTATTTCTGTATTATTTTTCACACTACTGAGAAAGACATTACAATTCACATAAATTAAATTGTATTATTTGGAAAATCAAATGACTCCTTTCCGTCGATTTATATTACAATAAGGTTGCGCTTTCCCATGTACTAAACTTCTTACTGATTTCTGGCCAAAGTAAATAGCGCCTCTGTTACATTTTTGTGTTACTAAGTCGGTACGAGAACTTGTAATAGGCTGTCACCTGTTCAGTTCAGTTCAGTTCAAAATTTTTATTGACCATAAAAACATACATATTACTTAGTCAACGTCAATATAATATTAATATTTTTTTATACTACCGCCCGTTCGGAAGTTGTGGGCTTAGGGATGGAGCAAAGAAGGGCAAGAAACCTCCCCCGTACCTCTTTTAAAATAAAATAAAATATCAGAGCCTTAAAAATACAATGTTATGTATTTCTACTTAAGTCTAAGGAAATACACCGAGGAGAGACGTACTGACTCAGTCCATCGCCCCTCTTTGGATTTCTGTGCGCTGAGATGGTAAAGACCATGCAGTTTTGTCATCTAAATATTCTTTTACACTGTAATAAGACTTCTTCAATAGGCCGTTTTTGACATAGTTTTTGAACCTCCTTTCTGGTAGGTTCTGTCCTGTCACATGGCTGTCCCCGTCTGAGTTTAGCGGCATCAATAAGGAAAGTAAACATAACCTCAAAATAAATAAACATTTATTAACTTTATAAAATTGGCAATAAAATCAACACAAAATTTTACAGTACCGACCTCATGAATAAAAAATCTATCAAATATGACTATTCTTGTGAATAGACGTCACAAATTCACTCGAGATATTCGTTAGTATGGGCAATTGCCCTCATTCTTTCATGATGAGGCAAACCATTTCATTATCTCTCCGAATAAAGAGATGGTGGTGTTTTCCATTTGCAGCCATGTTTCTTGGGGAAAGTTGTTCATAATATTAATAGGCACTTTAATTCTCCAAAATATGGTCAAATTGTTAAACAAAAATATCTACAGTAAGACGTTTAAACGCGCCGTCGACGGTGCTACAGTGCAGTTTGCGTTTGTATCGATACCCACGCGCGTTAGGTACCTTTAAATACGGCGCTTCGATACAAGCTCCATTTTAACGTGCAGGCTTTCTTTGACTGAGTGTCGGCGTTCTTTCAAATTAGGCGGCAAGTGGCAACGCAGCGAGATCAAAGGGACATACGAAATGAATCTACTAGACCTGCCGCAGTCGAGCGCCGCCGCGACTCTGTGCAGGGCCGGCAGGGGGCGCAGCGCCCGCACTGCGCACGCGCCGCCCCCCACCACCGCCGGCACCAGCACCGACCACAGCGCCGCGCAGGTTGATGTGCTGGGGGAACGGACAATGCTTGTACACCTTGGCAAGAAATTATAGAAAAAGAAATGGCAACCTATATGACATAATAGGTCGGGTAAAAAGTATTTTCGTATTTTTTATGTGTATATTTGTAACTAAATATCTTTGGATGTATTAATAGGCTTGTGGCCTGTCAAGTCAAAATAGATACTTTTTATGAACTGTCAAAACGGAACTTTTGTTCCTGAGTTCTATGAAATAACAACAAAATGACGTCATGTAAAAGTGCCATCAAATGCTGTATTTTTTTGCACAAAATTGACTTTATAAAATAATATATATGCTGGAAATATACAATTCTGAGAATTTCAAGACATTTTTAACCGACTTCCCAAAGGAGGAGGTTTACAATTCGTCCGGATGTTTGTTTTTTTTTTATGTATGTGCCCCGATAGCACCTAAACGGATGGACCGATTTGGAAAATTATTTTTTTGTTTGAAAGGGTTTACCTTCCCATTGGTCCCATTGACACCAGGTCAGGATCTGATGATGGGATCCTGGAGAAATGAGGGAACTCTTCAAATATTATAGGCAGACCTATAGTGATTTTTGTGTTTTTCATAATTACTCGTGCAAATGCACATGGTAAGCATAATATTGTGATGCGGAACTGCTGATGAAGACCACATATGGCCACCAGATCTGCTCAATACTAGGTACAAATACAATGCGTGGCTGACGAGCAGGCAACGCATAGCCTAAACCGGTGCACCTAGAGCCATGAAACTTTGTACAGGGGTTCCTTAGTAGCGTGGGGTAGCACTTATATGGGATTTGATAAAATTAATTCCCCAAGGGGGGGGGGGGATAGGGGGTTACAGTTTGTATTAAACTCAATCTAATCAAATAGGGTTTGTGGAAGTCGGTTTTTTCTAAAGTTTACTTTTTGTTTCAATTATGTACATAATGCTTCAACTTAAGACTTGTTCCTAGATTTATTGGATTACCTCGGCCACAATCCTATTGTATCTGGCTGGTTTTGATGTCATTAAAAAGGTTATATTTCAAAAAAGGAATAAATATAATAAAATTTTATTTCCGACAATTTCTCATTTGTTTTTCTTTGTCAAAATGAGTTAATCTAATGGAGAAATTCAATACATTTTAAAGTTTTAGAAAAAAAAGGAAGACATGCAACGATGACCTAATACAGTGTCAGTAAAAGTCTCATTGGTACATGGTCTGCACTGGGATTCGAACCTGCATCTCCCGCGGGAGAAGCAAGCGTGAAACCCACTAGACCACGCAGCAACTAAGTGTCAGTAACAGCCACAAACGCCGCCACGAGAAGCTGGAAGCGGCCACAAAGAACGCTGAAGCGCGCCACAGCCACTTGTGGCCGATGGCTGCTACTTTTTTAACATATACGCGCCGTATCAGGGAATCGCACACGTGATGTGTAGCGGCCGGTGCGGGCCACATAATGCTACGTTTTGTAGCGTGTGACGGCCACCGGCGTCAACCGTGTGCGGCGAGTCCATACAAAATGTATGAAAACTACAGGAAATATGCCGGAAGCAGCGTTCTGTGGCCCTTAGGCTAAGTGCTCACCTATAGACAGAGATGCGGCCATCAGAGTCTCCGAGCCAGATCTCGCCGCCGACTCGACACATCGCTGTCACACACACGGAGTCGCCGGCCTCTGAAACATGATGGGGGTTCAGAGACTGGGTCTGCTGCGGGTGATGCCTTCAGGGGGGGTGATGCGTTCAGGGTGGTGATGGCGCTGCCGCGGTACTGCAGCGCCTCTGGCATGTTTGCGGAGGCAAGGGTCGACGGCTTTGCCGCGATCATTAGGAAACGCAGCGCCTCGCTATTAGAGCGCTTTCAAATATACGCGTTTCTGTCGCGCGACAGACGCGCTGCAGGCGGGAGCCCTTCACATTACAGCGACTGCAGCGCGGCTCGGTCGCTAGCATCTGCGCGGCTCGGTCGCTAGCGTCTGCGCGGCTCGGTCGCTAGCGTCTGCGCGGCTCGGTCGCTAGCGTCTGCGCGGCTCGGTCGCTAGCGTCTGCGCGGCTCGGTCGCTAGCGTCTGCGCGGCTCGGTCGCTAGCGTCTGCGCGGCTCGGTCGCTAGCGTCTTCGCGGCTCGGTCGCTAGTGTCTGCGCGGCTCGGTCGCTAGCGTCTGCGCGGCTCGGTCGCTAGCGTCTGCGCGGCTCGGTCGCTAGTGTCTGCGCGGCTCGGTCGCTAGCGTCTGCGCGGCTCGATCGCGCTTTACAGTCGCGCTGCAGATGCGCGTTTGGCGTGGTGTGGCTGACTTCATTGTCTTCATTTCCGACATGAATTTCAATCATTACCGAGATTGAGTTTCATGAATGAAACCCAGCTCCATGGTTCTGTTTTTATTGGCTATTGAAATTCGATAAAAGCCTATACAAAAAAAAATAAAAAAATTGCATCAACCAAACCTTATTCTTCGAGCGCAGAATAGTGTATGCCTACCGGACTGAGTTAGAAGAGCTCAGTTTCATCTCAGGAAGCAAATTTTATAGCTTCAAACTTTGAGCTCCTCTAACTCAGTTCGAATTGAGTGAAGAGGTATACATGTCATACTAAGTTTTATTCGTTACACTATTCTGCACTAGAAAAACAAGTTTTATTTGATGGCCGCACGTTTTTTTTTATTTAATTTTGTATTGGCTTTTATCGAATTACAATAGCCTATAAAATCAAAACCATGGAGCGAAGAGGTTAAGTGTTATAGCAAAAAATACTAGGATTTGTATGTTCTATCCGAGTATTACACTTTTTTTTTCTGGCCGGCACTTTCACTTTTGGCCCAAAATGAATGATCTCCTTTCAATTTTCCTGATCACTTTCCGCGAGAAACACCGAGAAGCGTCGAGCGGTAACATAATAACAATCGTACAGTGTTACCTGCGTGTATCTGCGTGGTGTACTGCTGCGTGAACTGCGTGTTGGTCGCTAGTGTGCTGTGCACACGGCCCGCGTCGCCACTGTACCACACCTCCCAGCCGCCGGTGCCGTCCTCTGTGGGAGAGGAGATTAAACTGTCATCAATGACAAAAAAAACCGACACATTGTTATACACTTTAACTTAACTTTATACTTTATTGCACAGAATAACACATTGTACAATTGAAAGTGGACAACACATGACAAAGGCGAGCTTATCTCTATTAAGAGATTTCTTCCAGCAAACCTAGGATGGACAGGAAATAATTTAACAACAGGTAGACCCATGTGCACAACATTAAATAAGTTAAAACAATAAACTACTTAACAATTCTCTTCTGTTCCGGGAAGGAACCTCTCCATGCAACGCCAAGATGACACCAAAAAGTCTGTTAATTTATATTGCAAGGAAAATTTTCCCGTAACTGGTTCGCCGACACATCTTATATAACAATAGTTCGCGATTGTTCGGTCGTTCGAGCGGTGTGTTGCGAGGGAAGGGGTTAATTTTAATGTTAAATATTTTTCCTCTGCTGGTCGCTAAATAGCAATCGAAAGGGTTAACAAAACATTTTTAAGAACCATCGCAGAGAAATCCGCTACCATTTACAGAAAACCGCATAAAATCCCTCCACCCGTTTGACCGCTAGGGTGCCAGGGACAGACTCGCAGATACATACGCACGCATTAAAAATAAAGGGTTTCCCCATGCAATCGATCTCTTTATTTTCTCTTTACGATGGTACGGAACCCTTGTGTGTTCCTTCAGACCTCGCACTTGACCGATTAATTTCTTTACCTGTAGCGACAGCGGCCGCGCCCGCCGTCGGAACTAACGCCGCGTCTTGTAGCTGCGTGAACTCAGGCGCCGCTGCTAGCGCCACCTACAACACAAACACGGTGAGTTTTGACTTCTTTTGAGATTTATATATGTCAAGTGTATTTGAAAGATTGCAATTTGGCTACTGGAAAATAAAAGATTATGACGACACGATTGATTAATCGTTGGGATACCGTCCTATTAGTCGTGAAATAAGCGGACGATAAACTAATCGTATAGTACCTAGATATTCCATTGTCCACAGAGGTCGTCGCAACAACGGCACACCTCGGACACTCCATACAACGCTCGTAAAATAATCACCTATTCCTATTACTAATGATGTTTGTACACGTGCAAATGTGTGCGTAAACTTTGCTAGGGCTGGTGGCGCGGCAAATGCGGCGATATTAAAGTATACGCGTCGTCACTCGTCAGGCGTTCAGCCCTGTCTATTGATCCTTTAACCAATCCTTTGACGCCAGGGGTGGGGTGCGGTATCTGAATCAGCGCGGGGAAGGGAGTGGCCGTTCTGTACGGAGCACTATTGTCTCTTCTGTGACAACGGTTAGGTTAAAGCGGGCTACACACGACATGATATCGGTGGCGATCTAGGGTGTAAAAAGGTGTTAAACTGGAGCCGCCTGCTGTGTGTGAGTACACCACTCCAAGCGCTATAATGTTATATAGGTATCTATCATATATATTTATTTTTGTCTTTATGTTTAGGTATAAGTAAATTTTAGAATGCATATTATATATTTATGTATGCAACCTTTTAAATTTTAAATTTATTGTTGTACACATGGGTCTACCCCCGCTCAGCTATCCACCTCTCTCATCGAAACTTGGTTTGCTGGAAGAGATCTCTTTTTAGAGATAAGCTCGCCATTGTACACTTTATATTACCTACCATGATTTGTTAACTTTTTTTTTGTGTGCAATAAAGAAATTATGAAATAATAAAATTAAAAATACATTAAGGGGACAGATTAATAAAGAGTTAATTAAGGTCTAAAATGTAAGCAACTCACAAGAGCGGCCGCAGAGGGTCGAGGACCAGGTCCGGCGCTCCAGCACTGCCGCATGGTGGCCAGCATGTTGCACGGATACTGAAGCTCCTGCAAAATTGTAAGTATTAGAGCCACTGTTGTGCGTCCGTTTTGGCCCTGGCAGAATACAAGCGTCACAGATTCGTCTGTGACATTGCTGAGTCAGGGCCATTTCGTTGCCCTGGTACAGTCACATAACCGCACAGCTGTTGGTACCTACTGTTTTTAAAAGCTTTTATTTAACTTGCACTGTATGTATGTTTGTTTGTGGGTATCACGGTTCGCGTCAAAAATGTCGGCTTGAATTTGACCCACTTCCCGTTATCCGATTGAGCTGAAATTTTGCATACGTATAATTCATAATTCATAATTCATAATAATTCATAAATTTATTCAATAGAAAGTTAGTCACATAGTTGTGTGGATCCCAGTCTCCTAAACTAGGTTTATCACCTGTATTTCAGGAGGCAGGGCTCTTCCATTGTTTGGTCATTGAATTTTGTAACAAGTTTAATAAAACACCATCAAAAAGTAGTTTATGAAATTGGTAATGAGATATGTGTAGTGTAAGTGTGGGTGTGTGAGGAAGAGGATTAGGAAGGAATGAGGGAAGTGGGTTATGTAAGAATGTATGAACTTTTCATTGAGTTTAGTTACCAGGGGAATGAGACTATATGAATTTTCAGTAAGTTACACAAAATGAATTAAAATTTAGTATGTAGGGATTGGCGGTCAAAAATTTGGGAAGTTTTATGAAACTATATGTAGAAGGGCTTCAGTACCCTCATAGGATATATTTTTTAGCCACGTGAAGATTGTTATTTTGCAGGACAAGTACTTCATCGAATAAATTTTTAGTAGCTTATTAGCTTTATTATAAAGGAAAATACCAAGGAAAGGGAAAAATCTTTGGATAAAAGCTGTATGAAACCGCGTCTCGTAAGGGAAGACATAATCCCCTCTTTTGGAAAGACCTAATGAGGGGTCATAATTGAGTTGGCTATGTTTTTTAAGGATGCATTGTTGTATAAATAACTGTCGTACACTGAGAACCCCGCACAACTGTAGTAGTTCATATGTAGGGAACTTAAAAGGCCGAAATGTAGATACTTTTAGGACAGACCTTTGCGCCCTCTCGAGACCCAACAAAGTAGTCTTGTGCGTTCCACCCCAAACGGTGATGCAATAAAGTAAGAGAGATTGACAGAGGGCATAGTAGACTGACTTTAGGAGGTTGGGATCAGCAACATGACGTAGGTTTTTGAAAACATAAATCAATTTGCGAACTCTACCAGTAAGGTTGACCACATGAGTGCCAAAATTAAGGTTTTGGTCAATAATTACACCTAGGTATCGTATAGATTCAGTTTTGGCTAGTATTGTGCATTGACAGTTTGCACTGAAGTTATTCAAGCAAGAGTGAGCTTTGAGGAGGAAGTTCGAGTCAGGTTGAGTTTGGTTTCTCATTGTAAACGTAATATATTTGGTTTTATCTGCATTCAATGTTAGGATATTTAGATTTAGCCAATGAGACACAACGTCGAACCCCCCCTGCGCAAGACGAAATACTTCATCCCATGAATCGGAGGAAAAGCACAGCGCTGTATCGTCAGCAAACGAAACAACTCTGCCTCCCGTCAGCTCAAGGTTAGTCAGCTCATTGATGTACACAAGGGCGAGCGTGGGTCCCAGTATACTACCCTGCGGAATGCCATACGTTATAGGTAAGTCTTCGCTTGTGTAGTTGTCAATTTTGACAAATTGAGTACGGTCTGATAGGTAGTCCTTCAATAGGTCCAGCTGGAGACCTCTGACTCCCAGTTTATCCAATTTCTCGAGTAGGAGGGGGATGGAGACTGTGTCAAAAGCCTTGGCAAGGTCTAGAAATATACAGAGACACTTTTTACCTACATCCAAATTTTGCGCTAAGTGGTCGGTGAGGTCGTGTACAGCATCTGCTGTCGATTTGTTAAAACGGAAACCATATTGATGTTCGGAAAGTAGGTTATTCTTCTCTAAGTAATTAACTAGTCTTTTGTTTATGAGTCGCTCTAGAATTTTCGATAAAACAGGCAAGATCGATATAGGTCGATAGTTGTTAACACAGCCTCCATCCCCACTCTTATGAATTGGGCGTATCAAGGATCTTTTGAAGACCACAGGAAAGACACCCCTGGACAAGCAAAGTCCACAAATGTGAGTTATAGAGGGAACCAAGGTGTGTCTATATTTCTTCAGGAAGGATGAAGAGATAGAATCCCAGCCAACAGAGCACTCACTTCTGAGACCCAAGATCAGTCCGTTTATCTCGCTCTCATCGGTATCAAGCAGAACGAATGAGTCAACCTGCGAGATGGTTGGTAGGTTCCTTGGGAAATCATTTGAAGTAGGCTGAATGATTTTATCTGCCAGATTCTTCCCTATGTTAGCAAAGAATTCATTCGTATCTTTGATTGAGAGTTCCGGGGTACTGTTTGATTTAAGAAGATCGCTGGCCTTCGATTCCGCTTTACGCAAATTAGCTATACTTTTAATTGCAGACCAAATGTTTTTGCTATTTTGTCCTGCTTTGTTTAAGAGTTCTCTGTCATAGTTTCTTTTAATTTTTTTTCAAAAGTTTGTTACAGAAGTTACGGTATCGCAAATATGTAGTTACAATGATAGAGTTATCGGGGGACTGTTTTGCCTTTTTATGAAGCTTATCCCTATTTCGCATACAGCGAAGTAAGCCAGGGGTTATCCAGTCTTTAATTATTCTCTTCCTTTTTGCAATAGTATAAGTTTGACTATTAGAGCTTATAGCATGTTGAAGTTTAGAGACTAGCTTGGCTGCGGCTTCATTTGGCTCATCCATGGACATAATTTCAGATAAGTCAATTGACATCATGGTGTTATCGAGCTCCTGATGATTGACTTTTGTGAAAGTAGTTTGAGCGAAAGATCTCTCTTTCTTAAGATCCAGAGAGAGCAATACCGTCTCATGGTCTGTGATGGATGTATCCATGACTAGAGTAATGGCAGGTAATTTACTATTTCGCTTTACATCATCGCATTTTAGAATGACGTGGTCTAAACAATTGTTAAGCCTAGTCGGTATGCGGTGAGCTGGAAGCAGTCCATGAAAAGCAGTAACGTCTAGGTATTGGGAAGAGTGTGAGTCTGTGTTTGTCTCTTTAATGTCAATATTAACGTCACCCAAAACTATAATATTTTTGAATGATGATAGGTTTTGGAGCAGTGAATCTAAAGAATCTAAGAACCGTTTTGTGTCTTTGTACGACGGAGAGCGGTATATCGCCACCACTGCCGTATCTATACCCAGCTTAATAACAAGACAATTTGCTTCTAGGAAGGGAGGTTCCTCCACTGAGCAGTTAATTACGCTCTTCGTGTATACCACAATACCTTCATTTTGGTTGTTATTGCATTTAGTAGAAAATTGCTTATAGTTATTGATAGATGGAATTTGAGGACAGGACGCCAGCCAACATTCTGTTAAAACAATCATATCACAATCAATTTTTAGTCTAGCTGTAAGTGTCAAAAAGCTGGCAAGGTTACAGTTAATGCTTCTAATATTCTGTGAAAGGATGTTGAGACGTGAATTAGGACATGGGATAATCACTGCACACTCCTCCGGAGTGCACACTCTGGAAGTTGATAGCGAAACATTGTCCATTTCGCGGGCAATTATTTCAAAATCGAATTTGATGAATTGGAGTCATTTGATTCTTCATAATTAGGTCAGCGCATGATTTTGCATGATAATGTTTGTATACCTGGTAAGATATCATATTATATAGATTAACCCGAGGTAATTTGTGAGTGAAAGGGAGGGGATGAGTGCGAGAGAGTGTGTTGTGTCGTGTGAGAGTAGAGTGAGTATTACATAATCTAAAGCATAAGTACAATAAGGGAAATTTCTGGTAAAGTTTAAACAGTTGGAGAAAAATGATTAATGTTAAAAAACCTAGTCAATTTCTTATAATCTTAGCGAGGTCCTCTTCGGAATCAATACGTATATGAGGGCTTTTTTCGTTTTTCCTTATGAAGACTTTTCCGTGAGTAATCCAGCTGAAGGTGAACTCGTTTTTGCTTGCAAAGTCTCTGGCTGCAAAGAAGAGTTTTTTTGTTTTCAGAGTAACGTTTTCCTCGACATACACAGCCTGAACTGGACCTTCGATACTTAGGTGGGAAGTATTAAGCTTATTAGCCTTATCCTTATTTTTGTTGAAAGCCTTTACACTTTTAAGGACTTTATCGCGGATCAGGACGCTGTTTAACTCCACCACTATGGGCTTACTCTTATCGGACTTTGCGTTAACTCGGAACACGTCTCGTATGTCCGATTCCTTTATCGGCATATTTAGGGCATTTCCGGCCTTCACAACTATGTTGGCAAGCTTCTCCTTAGTTTCGGACGGGATCTGCGGAATGTTTCTCATTTCAAGACTCGCAGAGCGATGATTGCGTTCCAGGTGGTCGATTTTTGATTCCAACTGTTTTATGTAGTTAGAGTCGCAGCGGCGTTCCTCCTCAACAGCGGCCAGTCTTTTGATCACGTTGTCATATTGATCGGACAAGAAAGAAATCGCCTTTTCCATTCCCGAGTATTGCTCTTTAATCGCTGACATAGTTTCCAAAATCTCCGAGAACTTTTTTTCGGTGTCGCTTACAGATGACTGGATGTTGACAAGTTTGTTGTTCTGTTCTGATTCAAAGTTTGAGTACAGACCGAGTATTTCGTTTTTAAGGTCAGTTTTCCAGACGTTGCGAAATGACTCAAACTTCTCATCCAGGAACAAGGTAAGCGCCGCGGAGTCCACGTTGATCATAGAAGCTTGGGTCGAATTGTACAAGTCCGCTGCAGAGGGAGAGTTTAGCCGGGAAACGATCGGTGCGGCATTGTCGTTTTTCTTTAGGGCTTTGCATTCACCGCATTTCCATTTGCACTTATTCATGGGCAAGATTTTCTTAAAATCTGCTTCAGAAAAGCCTGCGCACTTGTAATGAAATAGGCATTGACATGACGGCGACGTACATTTTATCATCTCATTTGCGGCAATGTCGAGATTGCAAATTTTGCAAGCCATTTCGGAGGATCCAAGAGTAGTACAAAATCAAGTACCAGGCTCGCAGAGTAGTGAGGAGTTAGCAGAAAGCAGGTATTGCGTAGGGGGATGGATCGGCAGCAGACGCGCTTCCTGATTGATCAAGGGGCGGATGCAACACTCACGCGCAGGACATGCCCCTCAGCAATAGTAGGGGGCGTGGCTCGTCCGGACGGGTACGTATGTAAGTTGGATGACAATGCAATATTCTTTTGACTTGGAGCTGATCTGATGCTGGAGCCGGAAGGTGGCCATGGGAACCCTGTTACCAAACGACGCAATCCTATTGTGTTTAGGCTGATTTGATTTATATTGACAAGTACTTTGATTCTAGATTTTTTTTTTATGAAATGGAGCTGATCTGATGCTGGAGCCGGAAGGTGGCCATGGGAACCCTGTTACCAAACGACGCAATCCTATTGTGTTTAGGCTGATTTGATTTATATTGACAAGTGCTTTGATTCTAGAATATTTTTTTATGACATGGAGCTGATCTGATGCTGGAGCCGGAAGGTGGCCATGGGAAACCTGTTACCAAACGACGCAATCCTATTGTGTTTGGGCTCATTTGATTTATATTGACAAGTACTTTGATCCTAGAATATTTTTTATGACATGGAGCTGATCTGATGCTGGAGCCTGAAGCTGGCCATGGGAACCCTGTTACCAAACGACGCAATCCTATTGTGTTTGGGCTCATTTGATTTATATTGACAAGTACTTTGATCCTAGAATATTTTTTATGACATGGAGCTGATCTGATGCTGCAGCCTGAAGCTGGCCATGGGAACCCTGTTACCACACGACACAATCCTATTGTGTTTGGGCTCATTTGATTTATATTGACAAGTACTTTGATCCTAGAATATTTTTTATGACATGGAGCTGATCTGATGCTGGAGCCGGAAGGTGGCCATGGGAACTCTGTTACCAAACGACGCAATCCTATCGTGTTTGGTCTCATTTGATTCGTCTTCACAAGCACTCTGATTCTAGATTAGATTTTTTGTCCAGGCCCCCGATTCTCGCGCTATCGAGATCATCTCCCCAGTCAAGATATCTGTTTTGATACCGCCTAAATCCGTCGAAAATTATCTCGATTTATATTTATTATGATCGAAAACGGGTCGAGATATCTCGGTTGGTCGAAAGGCTAGTCGTAAGAATAGCTTTTTCTTGTTTTTGATTGAGATTTCGGTATCTCAAAATCGATATTTCGACCATGGACATGATCTCGCTAGCGCCAGAATTGTCTCGCTGCAATGATAAAGACTAAAAAGTTAAAAATAAATTAAAAGTAAAAAAACATTTTAAACAAAGCTTTTATTTAATGCCCTAAAAAGAAGAAAATAAAATTTCGATTCAATCAAATGCGTTATTTTATTAAATTACACAATTAATACGATATAAAAGCTTGTTGCGGGATTTATCTCCAAGTCTGTGCAAATAGTCCCTACCACCTGATGAAGTCTACACAAGTAAATCTCGCAACAAGTTTTGTTATCGTAATAATTGTGTAATTTAATAAAATAACGCATTTGATTGAATCGAAATTTTATTTTCTTCTTTTTAGGGCATTAAATAAAAGCTTTGTTTAAAATGTTTTTTTACTTTTAATTTATTTGTTGTTATTAAATTATGTGTGTGTACCATGTCCAATGAATAAATGAGTTATCTATCTATCATCTATCTAAATTAAAGTACAGTAAATTAGCCCTTAAGGTTTAAGGTTTAATGATGTTTATTATCACTCAAGACACAGGTCACTTACGTGATAGATAACATAGTTTATAATTGAAACAAAAAGTAAACTTTAGAAAAAACCGACTTCCACAAACCCTATTTGATTAGATTGAGTTTAATACAAACTGTAACCCCTTATCCCCCCCCCCCCCTTGGGGACTTATTTTTGACAAATCCCATCACAGTGCTACCCCACGCTACTAAGGAACCTCTGTACAAAGTTTCATGGCTCTAGGTCCACCGGTTTAGGCTATGCGTTGCCTGCCCGTCAGCCACGCATTGTATTTGTACCTAGTATTGAGCAGTTCTGGGGCCATGTGTGGTCTTCATCAGCAGTTCCGCATCACATAATATTGTGCTTACCTTGAGTAAATGCACGAGTTATTACTAAAAACACAAAAATCACTATAGGTCTGCCTATAATATTTGAAGAGTTCCCTCGATTTCTCCAGGATCCCATCATCAGATCCTGACCTGGTGTCAATAAGACCAATGGGAAGGTAAACCCTTTCAAACAAAAAAATAATTTTCCAAATCGGTCCATCCGTTTAGGCGCTATCGGGGCACATACATTAAAAAAAAACATCCGGACGAATTGTAAACCTCCTCCTTTGGGAAGTCGGTTAAAATACATTTCATTCGCTACATACCTTATTAGACAGCGTGGGCCTGGCGCCGTCCAACACAGCCTCCTTGACCGCCTCGTGACCTTCAAACGGCTGCCGCAGGGATATTATCTCGTAGAGCAACATGCCGAACGAGAAACAGTCCACCTGTCAACAGTAAAGCTGTTAACAAAGCCACCAAGATATCTAGAAAACTACTGACGCAACTATGTAAACTTCACGTTCTGGTTCCCACGTCACAGGGTATCCTAGTGTGGGGCCAGAAGCAATGTATGTGCCTGTATGTAAATGCTGTTAGATATTGTAGTGTTCTGTTCAGTTGGCGTAGGTAGATGGTGGTACCTCACTCCATTCTCTATATAAGATGATGGTACTGTAATAAGATGCTTCACTGCCACGGTCAGCTAGAATTGACTTTGAGTTTTGAATTTTATTAGCATGGCATAGGTTCAGTTTTTTTCATTCATTCATAATTCGTTCATTCGTTCGGCTGACTTTCTTATTGTACTCTTCTCCGTTGCACCGTATGATCTCGGGCGCCATGAAGCCCTTGGTGCCATTCATTCATTCAATTCGTTCACTTGTTCAGCTGACCTTCTCATTGTAATCCTCTTCTCCGTTGTGCCGCATGATCTCGGGCGCCATGATGCCCTCGGTGCCATTCATTAATTCATTCATTAATTCATTCATTCATTTACTAAGTCATTCATTCATTCATTGATTCATTCAATTCGTTCAACTGACCTTCTCATTGTACTCCTCTTCTCCGTTGTACCGCATGATCTCGGGCGCCATGAAGCCCTCCGTGCCTCCGAAGCCCTTCGTGCCCGACGGAGGCGCCAGACGGCTGATACCTGATCCAAAATCAACCGGTTTTTAGGGTTCCGATCCTTAAAAGGGAAAAAAGGAACTCTTATAGGCTCCGTCCGTCCGTCCGTCCGTCCGTCCGTCTGTCCGTCTGTCTGTCTGTCTGTCTGTCTGCCTGTCTGTCTGTCTGTCTGTCTGTCTGTCTCACCGTCTGTTAAGACTTTTTCTCAGATATGCATGGAGGTATAAAGTTGAAATTAATATCGATCACTCAAGTCTGTGATCTCTTAAAGTTGTGAAAAAAATTAACTTATAGGTCAACGCAATCAAAAGATACCGCATATGTCTCAATTTTGCTGAAATTGCTTGATATTCGCAAGGGAATCAAAACCTAGAGGGTACTTCCCGTTGACCTAGAATCATGAAATTTAGCACGAAGCAAGGTCTTATACCACAAATAAAGGGAAAAATCTGAAAACTGCAAATTGCTGTCTTTCTAAAAAAAAAACAATTTGGTTTACATGGATGACATCACACTTTAGTTTTTTATGTGGAAACCTTATTATCACACATGTTACGCTCTCCAACTGTGATTGGAACCCTTGGTGCGCGAGTCCTACTCGCACTTGGCCGGTTATTTCTATTTGCGTGTGAATATGTCAGCTGTCTAGCTCTGTTTCTGTCCCGTAGCAGGGGAAATGGCGCCGACCACACCAGCACGATGGCGGCGGACAAAGTAAGGGAATGCTAATAACTACGTGGTCATTTTTAGGGTTCCGTACCCGAAGGGTGCCAAACGGGACCCTATTACTGAGACTTCGCTGTCCGTCTGTCCGTCCGTCCGTCTGTCACCAGGCTGTATCTCATGAACCGTGGTAGCTAGACAGTTGAAATTTTCACAGATGATGTATTTCTGTTGCCGCTATAACAACAAATACTAAAAATCAAAAGAAATTTAATATTAAGGGAGGGTCCCATACAACAAACGTGATTTTTTTGCTCATTTTGCTCGATATTGATAATGGTAGCAGGTAGACGTTTAAAATGTTCACAATATATTGAGTATATTATTTACTTAAAAAATAAATAATGAAATTAAAATTAAATTAATATTTAGGGGGGGCTCCCATACATTTTTTTTGCGGTTTTTTATAGATAATGGCACGGAACCCTTCGTGCGCGAGTCCGACTCGCACTTGGCCGGTTATTTTCAGACTTTTTTGTTTTTTTTCACACTGTTTTACGAATTATCACGTCAACGATGTTTCAGGCGAAATTATTTATTTTGAGTGACGAATCCTTCGTATCTCTAGGCCTGCAGTGCACCAATCCAGTTTTTGTCACGTGTTATGCCTCCGCCCTGTCACGTGTTATGCCTCCGCCCTGTCACGTGTTATGCCTCCGCCCTGTCACGTATTATGCCTCCGCCCTGTCAGGTGTTATGTCTCCGCCCTGTCACGTGTTATGCCTCCGCCCTGTCACGTGTTATGCCTCCGCCCTGTCACGTGTTATGCCTCCGCCCTGTCACGTGTTATGCCTCCGCCCTGTCACGTGTTATGCCTCCGTCCTGTCACGTGAAACAACGTACCGTAGTCGCCCAGTTTGACGTGCACGTCCAACGTGTCCGCGCGTCGCTCCAGCGCGCCCGACTCCAGCGGAGACGGCATCGACCACACCAGCACGTTCTCCGACTGAAACGAAACTTAGTAATTATTATTAAGACATTAGAAACTATATTTGTGTATCATTTACATTTGGGTAGTATTTTAACGAGCGACAAAAAACGTCTAACCTAACCGAAGGTGCCGCCATCCACGATGACGCGTGCGTGACGTAGCTATTTGCATCTTTGTCTTTCAGCAGAGTGCGCCGATGAAAGAGAAAGATGCACAAATAGCTACGTCACGCGTCGTCGTGGATGGCGGCACCTATAGCTTTTAGGGTTCCGTAGCCGAAGGGTGCCAAACTGGAACCTATTACTAAGGCTCCGCTGTTCGTCTGTCCGTCCGTCAGCGGGTCCTAGAGCACGAACCGTAATACCTAGAAAGTTGTAATTTTCACAGAATGTGTATATCTGTTACCGCTCCACCAAAAAATACACGAAATATTGAAAAAATAAAGGTGTCTTCATGCAAGAAACGTATTTTTTGTACTTTTGGTACAATGATGGTGCGGAACCCTCCGTGTGAGAGTCCGACTCGCACTTGACCGATTTTTCCTTCCACGCCACCCTACCTTCAGATCCCGGTACAGCAGCCGACGCGCATGCAGGTACTCCAGCGCGCGCGCAACCTGCAACGCGCACGCGCGCGCGGCCCGCGGCGAGACGCGCACGCAACGCGCGCGGTACTCGCGCAGGATGCCGTCCAGGGCGCCCTGGTGATGAATTAATAATTGTTAAGACGGCGAAAACAGCATTTAGCACAACACAAATCGCTCGGAATGATGAGTATTATTGCTGTTCGTTTTCAACCGACTTCAAAAAAAGGAGGAGGTTCTCAATTCGACCCGTATGTTTTTTTTTTTCTATGTTTGTTACGCGATAACTCCGCCAATTATGAACCGATTTGAACAAATCTTTTTTCGGCGTATAGGTAATACCTCAAGGGTGGTCCCATTGACACCAGGTCAGGATCTGATGATGGGATCCTGGGGAAATCGAGAGAACTCTTCAAATATTATAGGCAGACCTATAGTGATTTTTGTGTTTTTCATAATAACTCGTGCAAATGCACATAGCATAATATTGTGATGCGGAACTGCTGATGAAGACCACATATGGCCACCAGATCTGCTCAGTACTAGGTACAAATACAATGCGTGGCTGACGGGCAGGCAACGCATAGCCTAAACCGGTGGACCTAGAGCCATGAAACTTTGTACAGGGGTTCCTTAGTCGCGTGGGGTAGCACTGATATAGGATTTGACAAAATTAATTCCCCAAGGGGGGGGGGGGGGGATAAGGGGTTACAGTTAGTATTAAACTCAATCTAATCAAATAGGGTTTGTGGAAGTCGGTTTTTTCTAAAGTTTACTTTTTGTTTCAATTATTTCACTGACTTGTTTATCACGAGTGTCAGCGTGACTTCACTTTCCCATAAACGTAATTTTATTAATTTTGCTCGATAGAAAAGTCTCCTGAAGTGGCAAGAAAATCTGTCTGTCACAATGTTTATTTTTACAATTTCGCACCACAACTGAATTTGTGTTCTTGTTATTTATCTAAAATTCAATACAACTCACCATCGGCGCCAGCGGCAGCAACAGCGCCAATGGCCCGACGCACACCGCCACCAACTGTATCAAGTGGCTGTGGCGCAGCGAGCTCAGCACGGAGAGCTCACAGACACACACACACACACACACACACACACACACACACACACACACACACACCCTCTCACCCTCGCACACACACAAGCTTGACCATGTTGTGTGTGAAATTTTATGTAAATGTCAAAAGTCAAGCCTAAGTAGGTATACGGGGCTAGATTAATAAGTTAATTCAGTACAACTCACCATCGGCGCCAGCGGCAGCAACAGCGCCAATGGCGCGACGCACACCGCCACCAGCTGTATCACGTGGCTGTGGCGCAGCGAGCTCAGCACGGAGAGCTCCTGGCGCAGCGCGCAGTAGGCGCGGCTGGCGGCGGCGGCCGGCTCGCGCTCCCAGCGGGCCTGTGCCGCCTGGACGGGGGACATTATACAACACGAAGTAGCACATGTCTTCGACAATACAACCTATCTTTAGCTAACCTAACGCAACGTAAGTTAATCTAACCTAACGCAATGTCAGTCGTCAGTCGACTCAAGGGAAAGCAGCACTTGGAACCAAGCTGCACTAAATTGGTCTCACCGTTCAGATGAGCCCTTCTTGGGACTAAGTTGTGCTATGCAGAACTTAAGGAACTACGAATCTAACGCAACGTAACCTAAACTAACGCAACATATGGTCTACAACAAGTTACCTGAGGCTATCACTGGTGCACCGAGCGTACCCATCTTTAAAAAACGTTTAAAAACATGGCTTATCGAGAAGACCCTTTACAGCTACGATGAATTTATGGGACTGTGACTAATATAAGAATTAATTATAATTTAACATACAATGAGTATGAGATTGACATTTATTTCAATATTATGACATTAGTTAATTTAATAATTAATAATATTATAATGACAATTGCACTAATTTTACTATAACATACACGAGTATGATCTTGACATTATTATTATTATTATTATTATTAATTCATTCATTCTGACATTATTTAATAATATTATGACATTTATAATTTATTAAATAAAAGATGAATGGAGACATAGTGACATATTACAGAATACATAAGTTAAGTATAAATCCCAACAAAAACATGCATATGCGTATACAAAAACGCCAGTCTCGCAGCCTGCGCAGTTTATTCTACCGTAAAAAGTTGTGAGATCTAATTTTAAACCAAGTCGGTTAATTTAACCAGTATCTGTGTATGGTAGAATCTTTCCAACAACTTTATTATCGTATACTGTTAAGTACCTACCTAATTAGTTAACTAATAACATTTATAGTGATCGGATCAATATAAGACATCTTTATTTCTTCAATAATAATTAGAATGACTTGGCAATCGCACGTAGAGAAGTTGTCGACTATAGGACCGTGTGTGCAACGTAATGTACCTATTGCTCTCGCTCCGAAATAATTCGTTGTTTTCTTATTAGTTAAGTTTATCTTTATTTAGAGATATGTTGTGTTGAGTAATAATATTTATTTGTGCTCTGGTCGCGCGCGGTAGAGTGGTCAGTTGAGCGCGATTGCCAAGTTATTCTAATTATTATTGAAGAAATAAAGATGTCTTATATTGATCCGATCACTATAAATGTTATTAGTTAACTAATTAGGTAGGTACTTAACAGTATACGATAATAAAGTTGTTGGAAAGATTCTACCATACACAGATACTGGTTAAATTAACCGACTTGGTTTAAAATTAGATCTCACAACTTTTTACGGTAGAATAAACTGCGCAGGCTGCGAGACTGGCGTTTTTGTATATGCCTATGCATGTTTTTGTTGGGATCTCATTTCTTTTTGTAAGTAACTTTCCTTTTTTTCTTTTCGGGTACTATTTCTTGTGCGTTAGATACCAACTTTCTCAAAGCCCACTCCCTATCTCTATGGGCTCTTCTCTGTGGCTTTGATGTTACGATTTGTGACAAGTCTGGGCGGTGAATTATATAAATATAAATCATACCTCAAACCAAACCATACCGCGATTCAGGAAATGCACACCTAGCGACATCTAATGGGGAATAGCGATATTAGACAATATTGTAACCGCTTTATTTAAATCATAGCTGGAACCAAACCATACCGCGATTCAAGATACACATAGCGACTAGCGACATCTAATGGGGAATAGCGATGAATCGAAGTAGTCATGTACTGAGCTTATTGATAATTAATATATTCCCCGCTCCAAACGCGCACCTGGTCAAAAACCCAAACGATCGGCCACACGGCTTCAACCTTCCACGCAACTGCTGGACCAAGCTGAACCGACTCCGGACTGGCCAGGGCCGCTGCGCCGAACTAATGTTTAAGTGGGGGTACAGAGACAACCCTTTCTGCTCTTGCGGAGCCATTCAGAGCATGGCCCACCTGACGGACGATTGTCCTCTATGGTCGATCGAGGGAGGACTGCAGAAAGTCCACTCCACTGACGAAGAGGCTATCAAATGGCTGCTCAAACTGCCACCTTTATGAGTTGTGACGTTGACGACAGCGACCAAACGCTAAATAAATAAATAATTAATATATTATGAAATTGGGGCTAAAATTGCGCAATGTTTGAGTTTTCCTTGGCTTTGCAGGCTAAACTTTAACCATGCTCAAAATTTTAAGCTTGTGGGTTCGCTAGAAGTAACCTTTAGAGTTTTCATGATCGTGAATCAGTGAGTCAGTGAGTGTCAAAATTGAGGAACTTTGAATTGCTGTACCTTCAACTCTACTGGTTCAAATTTATTGAAATTTTGAGAATATGTCTTATGACATGGTGCCTTTTAGCCGCCGGGAATTCAGGTTTCTATCTTTATCCACAACGGAGTAACAGGTAGGTCAAATATGCTCTGAATGGCTTCCTGTAAAGGATGTTACTGCTGCGCCCGTATGTTTTGCTTTTTGCTCGACTTGGCTTGGGGGTGCTGCCGCGCCCCCAGATATGATGATGATGGTTTTATATGTATTCTGACCCCCTTGTGACTTGTAATGAATATTATCAATAAACGATGTCTATGTCTATGTCTATGTCATATCCTAACCTAAACTAACCTAACGCAACGTAACCTAACCTAAGCCAACGTAACCTTAACTAACCTACTACTACTACTACTACTACTACTACTACTTAATGGGCTCACTCTGGTATATCCAGGCTCACCTTGTAGGCCTGCATCCGGTGTCGATTCGCGTTGGGTTCCGGCGCGACCGGCTGCAGCACCTTCACGGCCACGTCGAGGTTGCGCCATCGAGCCCTGGGGGGTTACCACAAACTTCAAACCGATCCAACTTAGGATCCTGGAGCCCAGTTCCCGACCATGCGAGTTGACAGCGCAGACGAGAATTGCCTACGACATGTCAAACGATATTTGCAATAATTGATTTCTACGGCTTGTGGTCTATTACCACAGAAGAGATAATAGTACTCCGTACAGAACGGCCACTCCCTTCCCCGCGCTGATTCAGATACCGCACCCCGCATAGACAGGGCTGGACGCCGGACGAGTGACGACGCGTATACTTTAATATCGCTGCATTTGCCGCGCCACCAGCCCTAGCAAAGTTTACGCACACATTTGCACGTATACAAACATCATTTGGTTATGTATTAGGAATAGGTGATTATTTTACGAGCGTTCTATGGAGTGTCCGAGGTGTGCTATTGCACCAGCTTGTTCTAGGGAACACTTTATTTCTTTTCAGGGGTCACCTAGCGGTTGTTTCGCTTTGACCTTAGTTTAAGGGTCATCTAGTCTAGGCTACTAGGTCAACAGTAAATTAAGGAGGCCGGCATAAACAATCTCTAGACAGCTCGATTTCTCCAGGATCCCATCATCAGATCCTGACCTGGTGTCAATGGGACCAATGGGAAGGTAAACCCTTTCAAACAAAAAAAATATTTCCAAATCGGTCCATCCGTCTAAGCGCTATCGGGGAACATAGGTCATTAAAAAAAACATCCGGACGAATTGTAAACCTCCTCCTTTGGGAAGTCGGTTAAAAAAAGTTTATTTTGTTCTCTCTTTAGCTGTAGCTTTACATGGTGTAACATAGTTTAACTTAGGTGCTATGTGTTTTGTCTTATCTATGTGAGAGACTGGTATCCGTACTAGGAGGTCCTGTTTGACAGATTACCAGCCTCTCCCGACGCTGAACCGGAGCAATCAAGGTACCCAAGGTAGGTGCAATTTAATTATCAGATAAGTAAGAGAGTGTTATGGTGTGGTGTGTCAGAGATTGCAAGTGTGTGTAAGTGAGGTGTATGTTTATATTTTCGACATGGACTATGGTGTGTGCGCGTGCGCTTACCTGTAGACCGTCCCGAAAGCGCCGCGGCCGCACACGCCGGAGCGCACGATCTGCTCCCAGCTGGCACGCATCGACTCCTGCACGTCCAGCAGTAACTGAAACAACACAAACACATACAAACATACATACACTAGAGCCGTCAAGTTTATTATCGATAGTGAGAGTGAGTGGACTGTATTTGAGATTATAAAATGAGACAAAATTGTTTGCTGTTATGATATATGTTGTGACACTGCCAGAGTTAGTGTTGTCTGATAATCGATCGTATATCGATTATTAATCGATTCTACTGAGTACATATAAATAATCTAACAAATCGATCTAGTATCGATTCTACCGATATAATCGATTGGATCGATACTATTGATTCTCATAATTGTACCAATAAAATCGATTTTAATCGAGGTATCGTTTAGATTATATTGTTGTGTAATCTTACCGTACCAATATAATCTAAACCGATACCTCGATTTAATCGATTGTGTCGATACTATCGATATAATCGATTTAATTATCAGAAACAGCAATTATAATCGATTAATCGATTATAATCGAGTTTATTGGTACAAGTATAAGAATCGATAGTATCGATCCAATCGATTATATCGATAGAATCAATACTGGATCGATTTTTTAGATTATTTAGGTACCTACTAAACGATTAATTGATAATGATCGATTATCCGGCAACACTAGCCAGAGTATTATTTCAAAACGTAAAAGTAAAATAAAAAAGGAAATATGAATCAAAATGACATGGTATGTGGCCAGATTGCCACTGAAAGGAGGTTCCGCAACAATGTCATCTAGAGAACGGCCAAAGCGGAACTATAACAGCAATCCCTATCCAATATGACAGCAAATAAATATGGTTGAAATCAAATATATTTATTTCAAAAACAGGAAATGTACTTACAAGGTAATACAGATTAGTAACAAAGGAATCAACTAAGTAAATATTTTAACACAACACCGAAATTTCTTTATAGACCTCCACGATACAGGTTATACCTAGTGTGTGGGTCATGAGCATAATACTAGACTGTGTATCATTTGTGTTGGTAAATAATAGTAGATTGTTTACCAAGGGAGTAAAGAACTATTTTTAGGGCGAGAGTGTTTTTTGACTCCTGAGCGACCGAGGGATTCTAGAGTTGAGTCCCGAGTGTAACGAGGGACTCAAAAGTAGAATCCTGAGGGAGCGAGGGATTCAAAGTACATCACTCGAGCCAAAAATAGTTTTTACTCCTGAGGTGGACACTCTACTTTTCATCACCCTCTATGAGAAAAGTAGTAAGTAATCAATAAAATAACACACATGTACCTATACAGGGTGTAACAGAAAGGGGTGTACAAGCGGAAAGAGGGACATCATTCTGAACAACTTTCACTATGGGATCGACTTGATCAGAGCAACTTTATTTTTAACTCAGTACATTTCGGGCCTAGCGCTCAGCTGATCTGTATGGTGGAGTGAAAAATAAAATTGCTCTGATCAAGTCGGTCCAATTGTGAAAGTTGTTCAAAATGATGTCCCTAACAACCTTCTTTCGGCTTGTACACCCCTTTCTGTTAGACCCTATATTTATTTACACAATTGTCGTGATATGTTGTGTGTAATGGTTTGTTGGAAGAAATCTCTTGTTATCTATTATAAGTTTTCTGTATGTCATTCTTGTCTTAGTACAATAAAGAAATTACGAATTACAAATATGTCCTCCACATAGTTAAAGATTGTTTAGTATTGGCTAAATCTTGAAAATTGGTTCAAAAAGCATTTTCAAATAACCACTAGTTTTTACATACCTATATTTCTCGTGATTTTATTGGTAACAGATCTTGTATTTGTCATTCGCGTTTGTTGTTATCATCTGGAGTTAGACACTCACTTTCACTCATAGATATTCTTTACTCATATCCGCAAACGAAATTGAAATAATTACAGCATTCAGATTTGGCGCGCTTTGTTTACAAATTTTCCACAACTTTTTAAATTATTTGGTCCGTGTTTCGATATCAATTCTGTAAGGTTGTTTCTCTATTGTCACCAATCGATTCGGTCGATCGGATTATCTAATCTGTGTCGAGTACGCATTTTAGTACAAACTTATTTTTTTATTGGCGGCGTTTAGAATCGATCTCTCTTTTAATTGGGTCTGAAAGCCTGAGTGGTAGTGAAACTGATTAGTGACAGCATTTTTTTTCCTTTGTACTGGCAACAAAATTAAAAAGTTACTTTTAGTCCCTAGGGACTAAATGACCTACTTTAGTCCCTGTTTGCCGGGACTAAAGTAGATCTTTTTGAATAGATGTGATGAAAATACTTTTTGTCTTTTTTTTTTAAGGGTATACGTACATGAATATGAGACATTGTGGTCGATTCTCTAGGTTACACTGACTAAAATTACTTGACAATATTAAGTTTGACAGCTCTTATGCAGACGCCATAGATTCCATTTTCGAACTGACTTTTGAATTATTTTAATGTAGGTACTGATGAACTAATTCAAAAGTGAGTTCGAAAATGGGATCTATGGCAACCGCGTAAGAGCGTCGGAGCTAATATTGTCAAGTAATTTAAGTGAGTGTGTCCTAGAGAATTGGCCCCAGTATGTAGTACATTTAGGATGAGAGACGAGCTGGTATCCTAGCTAGATTATGTAATAATCTGTATTAAGGATGTATTAAGGTTGAAAATGAAATAATAATATCTTTAAGTGCTAATAGCAGTGATGGCGATGACAACTCTTCTGTTAGTTCAACTGAACAAACAATTTCGATTCTTTCCGATTGTTTCGGTAACATCCCTAGTGATTAAAAAGTGGATTCTATGAAGTTTTGGGTTAGCTGTCAAGTTGCCTGTTATATTGGATAGGGTATACTGAGGCTACTATGAAAACGTCACTACGGCTGTCAGTTGTTGTTGTGTATTTTAGGCAGGGAGCACTTATCCAGTGGAGAGCGCATAGATACATTTTCCTTTGAAACACAACTCACCAATTTACGGGCGGCGGGGGACGAGGTAATAGAGCTGTGATTGGTCAGCCGCTGCGAAACTGTCTGGCGGCCCGTCATCGTACATAGGCTGCGTATGCGAACGTTTGTTGAATACAACAAACGTTTGGCGAGCCGCATTCCCCCGCAGGCGCAGTCAATTGGATATATGTCTCTAATTTTAGGTCAATGAAACTCTTTGCTGTTCAGTTTGCGTAGATGGTGGCGCCTCGCTCCATTCTCTAGCTAACGTGGTGACACTGTACATACAAAGTACTCAAAGTCACAAAATGGCGGGCGGCTCAAATGTTGATATATTCTGTACTGATTTTCTGTACTACCACAGGGTGCTCAGCTCATCCCATAAAAATTAGAATTAGTAACCCTCGTAAAAAAGAGATGGCGTGAGGAGTAAGATTTGTACTTCGCCATGGTTTCAGTTAACATACTTCTAGGTGGCGCTAATCTTAGAATAAATCCTATAAATCTTAGCGCCATCTCGTGGTATTTGCAATTTTTAGATGGTGCTGCACCAAGCGATAACGGCCTCGAACTAAAGAAGCTTCCGTAGCATCTCAGTTTACGCCGGTGTCATATTTTGTTCTAGGTGGTCTATCTGTATTAGTATAATATTATAGTGTCTATCTCATCATCGACCAACTGACAACATTAATGCGTATGAGAGATAAGGCTGGCAGGCTAGTAGCACGCACGGTACCGCTCCGCCGTCCACGCGTACACTAACAGTGCTAGCTAGTAGCACGCACGGTACCGCTCCGCCGTCCACGCGTACACTAACAGTGCTAGCTAGTAGCACGCACGGTACCGCTCCGCCGTCCACGCGTACACTAACAGTGCTAGCTAGTAGCACGCACGGTACCGCTCCGCCGTCCACGCGTACACTAACAGTGCTAGCTAGTAGCACGCACGGTACCGCTCCGCCGTCCACGCGTACACTAACAGTGCTAGCTAGTAGCACGCACGGTACCGCTCCGCCGTCCACGCGTACACTAACAGTGCTAGCTAGTAGCACGCACGGTACCGCTCCGCCGTCCACGCGTACACTAACAGTGCTAGCTAGTAGCACGTACGGTACCGCTCCGCCGTCCACGCGTACACTAACAGTGCTAGCTAGTAGCACGCACGGTACCGCTCCGCCGTCCACGCGTACACTAACAGTGCTAGCTAGTAGCACGCACGGTACCGCTCCGCCGTCCACGCGTACACTAACAGTGCTAGCTAGTAGCACGCACGGTACCGCTCCGCCGTCCACGCGTACACTAACAGTGCTAGCTAGTAGCACGCACGGTACCGCTCCGCCGTCCACGCGTACCCTAACAGTGCTAGCTAGTAGCACGCACGGTACCGCTCCGCCGTCCACGCGTACCCTAACAGTGCTAGCTAGTAGCACGCACGGTACCGCTCCGCCGTCCACGCGTACACTAACAGTGCTAGCTAGTAGCACGCACGGTACCGCTCCGCCGTCCACGCGTACACTAACAGTGCTAGCTAGTAGCACGCACGGTACCGCTCCGCCGTCCACGCGTACCCTAACAGTGCTAGCTAGTAGCACGCACGGTACCGCTCCGCCGTCCACGCGTACCCTAACAGTGCTAGCTAGTAGCACGCACGGTACCGCTCCGCCGTCCACGCGTACCCTAACAGTGCTAGCTAGTAGCACGCACGGTACCGCTCCGCCGTCCACGCGTACCCTAACAGTGCTAGCTAGTAGCACGCACGGTACCGCTCCGCCGTTCACGCGTACACTAACAGTGCTAGCTAGTAGCACGCACGGTACCGCTCCGCCGTCCACGCGTACCCTAACAGTGCTAGCTAGTAGCACGCACGGTACCGCTCCGCCGTCCACGCGTACCCTAACAGTGCTAGCTAGTAGCACGCACGGTACCGCTCCGCCGTCCACGCGTACACTAACAGTGCTAGCTAGTAGCACGCACGGTACCGCTCCACCGTCCACGCGTACCCTAACAGTGCTAGCTAGTAGCACGCACGGTACCGCTCCGCCGTCCACGCGTACACTAACAGTGCTAGCTAGTAGCACGCACGGTACCGCTCCGCCGTCCACGCGTACCCTAACAGTGCTAGCTAGTAGCACGCACGGTACCGCTCCGCCGTCCACGCGTACACTAACAGTGCTAGCTAGTAGCACGCACGGTACCGCTCCGCCGTCCACGCGTACCCTAACAGTGCTAGCTAGTAGCACGCACGGTACCGCTCCGCCGTCCACGCGTACACTAACAGTGCTAGCTAGTAGCACGCACGGTACCGCTCCGCCGTCCACGCGTACACTAACAGTGCTAGCTAGTAGCACGCACGGTACCGCTCCGCCGTCCACGCGTACACTAACAGTGCTAGCTAGTAGCACGCACGGTACCGCTCCGCCGTCCACGCGTACCCTAACAGTGCTAGCTAGTAAAACGTACTAACCGTGTCTGGCGCCTCGTGCGTGGCGCGCGCAGTCGCATGTCTCTCGCAGTCCAACCGCCGCTGACCCTGGCACGCTAGCAGCACGCACCGCTCCACCGTCCACGCGTACACGATGTACGCTGGCGAGCGGTCCACCCAGCCGCCGACAGAGGACGCTGCGGGCAGATACAAAAATTAATATATTTGATCGCAACTCAGACATACTGGTTTGCTATCATCAGGGCGGGTGGGTCAGGGTAGGCGAAGCCACATTTATCGTTCGTGTTAGGTTGACATGCAAGCACTAGAGCTCGGTTTAGTGTGAACACCCACGCTTGCTTCCTGGTGATGCAGGTTCGAATCCCGGTGCTGACCATGAATGTACCGATGCGATAAGTAATTTATCTTAAGTACATTATCGGACTTTCTAACGGTGATTGAAAACGTCATTAGGAAACCTTCATAATTTTCATAATTTCTTTATGGCACGGAAAACAATGTGATACATAGTCTTAAAACAAAGGTAAATAGGCAAAGGCGAGCTTATATCTAAAAAGAGATTTCTTCCAGCAAACCTAGGCACGATAGGACAGATTGTTCTGAGAGAACAGTCTTAGTGCACAATAAATAAAATGAATATAAATGAAACTACACATTCATTCATTCATCACTACATAGCTGCGGTGATGGGCTAGCTCCTTGTCACTTAAAATGGAGTATGAATGTCTTAAAAGTTGGTACATCTTTGTCTCTGGCATAGGGGGTGAGTAACTGAGTATGGGAAAATGATGTTTTAAAATGTACCCTGTCCATCCTGGGTTGGCTGGAAGAAATCTCTTTTTAGAGATAAGCTTGCCTTTGTTCATGCCTTTTCTGTATTGTTTGTGTTTTTTTTTTCTGATATGTGCAATAAATATATACGAAATGATGATGACGATGGCTATGATGATGATGATGATGATGATGATGATGGTGGTGGTTTTAATGATGACGATGACGATTAAGACGATGACGATGAACCATAGTAAGCCCTGTAGCCCAATCACAAACAAAGTATTCGATAGAAAACTATCGAAAAGCCAAATGTCAGTGATTCTTATTCCTTATGACATAAAATATGATTTCCTGCGTTCTCGAAAACTTTTTACGATCTCGAAAACGTTCGTGATCGAGACTCTGCTCACCATTAGACTCTGCGCCGACGCCGCTGTCTCCGTCGCTCGCTCGCGACTCCTCCGACAGCCGCGCGCGCCGCGGCGCCTCCGCCCCGCCCATCTCTAGACGCTTGAAGGCCTAAAGAGACAGTTGCAACAAATTTGAAACAACACTTTTACTTAAACGAAGATGACAGATGTGTCCACCGCCGCCGTTACCTTGTCGATAACGAGAACAGAGACAAAATTACGGCCGAGACATTTACAACTATGGCCGGGACATCTACAACTATGGCCCGACATTTACAACTATGGCCGGGACTTTTACAACTACGGCCGGGACATTTACAACTATGGGCGGGACATTTACAACAACGGCCGGGACTTTTACAACTACGGCCGGGACATTTACAACTATGGCCGGGACATTTACAACAACGGCCGGGACATTTACAACAACGGCCGGGACATTTACAACTATGGCCGTGACATTTACAACAACGGCCGGGACATTTACAACTATGGCCGTGACATTTACAACAACGGCCGGGACATTTACAACAACGGCCGGTACATTTACAACTATGGCCGTGACATTTACAACAACGGCCGGGACATTTACAACTATGGCCGTGACATTTACAACAACGGCCGGGACATTTACAACTATGGCCGGGACATTTACAACTATGGCCGGGACATTTACAACAACGGCCAGGACATTTACAACAACGGCCGGGACATTTACAACTATGGCCGGGACATTTACAACAACGGCCAGGACATTTTCTAAATTGTAACTAGCCTATTATTATTATTTTATTTTTTTTATTTGTTTTTCTCAAGTACTTGTATTATTCTTGTTAGAACCGTCTGAATATCCAAATCTTACCACAAACGCCTCGGACGAGGTACGGGCCTGCGAGCCATAAATACAGGTTATATTATTATCCTAGTTATGGCAGCAGTCAACCACCATTTTTAAGTGTACCTACCATTTTCCTTGAATAAATACTTTTACTTTTTTTTTTTTTTTACTTTTTATTTACAACAATGGCCGGGACATTTACAACAACGGCCAGGACATTTACAACAACGGCCGGGACATTTACAACTATGGCCGGGACATTTACAACAACGGCCAGGACATTTACAACAACGGCCGGGACATTTACAACTATGGCCGGGACATTTACAACTATGGCCGGGACATTTACAACAACGGCCAGGACATTTACAACAACGGCCGGGACATTTACAACTATGGCCGGGACATTTACAACTATGGCCGGGACATTTTCGTGGGGACAGACGGTATAAGTCTAAAATTTGGCCTACTCAATTCAGTGTCAAGATCCGTTTACCCGTTTCACTCACTCACACCCTCACCCTCTCACACACACACATATGCACACAAAGATACGATTCAAAGTTTTTCTCATACTACTTCTGAATTACCTAGGCCAGTCGGCGTTGTTGTTACTAATGTTGTTTTTTGTTCTGTTGCTGTTGTTGCTGCAGCTGCGAATAGCTGGCGAGTTATGACGCGTCGCAGATACACACACACACATACCCTACTTCTCTATTACCAGCGCCAACTGTTGTTGTTGCTACTGCTGTTGTTGCTACTACTGTTGCTGTACAAACACACACACTCTATTATCTGCGCTAACTCTTGTTGTTGCTACTGCTGTTGTTGCTGCTATTGTTGTCGTACAAACACACTACACACTCTACTTCTATATTACCTGCGCCAACTGTTGTTGTTGCTGCTGCTGCTGTTGTTGTTGTTGTTGTTGCTGCTGCTGTTGTTGTTGTTGTTGCTGCAACTGCGGATGATTGATGTGTTGTTGCGCGTCGCGCAGACACAGCGAGCACGGCACTATGCGCGTGATCAGACAACGCCCCTCCGATGTGTGAACGAAACGAGTGCCTGCAGTTAGAGGGAGCTTGAATCTTTAATATGGCTTGGTAAAGCGTATCAAAAACCAATCAATTTGCCGGCTCCCGGGGTAGTGGCAGCTGTTTTTACAGAATTGTAACATTGTGATTTTGTGTGTATTTTATGGATTTGATGTGTATTTTAGGATATTATGTGTTGTATTTAGATTTTATGATTACTTCTGGAGACTATTGAGCAAAATTAATCAATTTGATTCGTCTGAGGTAAAGAAACTGTTTACGAGTACTCACCTAAAGCTGGGTACCAATCTTCTAGAAGCAAATCGACGTGATCAGACACCAGAGCCAGGATCTTCGCCAGAATCTCAGGGTTTGGCTCTAAGCTGATGCTCTGAAAACAAAAGATTCTCATAAATGCGAACAACAAAGTTCAACGGCCCCGTAATTGCTTTTGCATTTTAAGAGTATTCACAGCCTTTATAAAGCTCTAATACAGCATTTAGTTTCAAATCTAATGTATAGCTTCTTACAGCTTGTGATGCTGCTTGGGTGGTGAGAAGCGCATGGCAACAGTGAAGGCGCAAAGGAGATGTGTACTTTTTCCTAGACAGTTGGTACTTTATTCAAAATAGTCATGAACCAAGCTAAAAGCTAAAATATGATTTTCAGTCATGTATAAAAAATACCTTCTAGATCCTAACTACCTAATTCAGAAACATTAATCTGTTTTTATCATTACAAAACCTTTCTGTAACAACTACCTGTTCCTACTTAGCTTTGTATAGCTTATCATATTACATAGTTTATTTAAGTCAATTATGAAGTGCGACTCCCGACCCACAGACAAACCAAACTAACATTTGGTTTTGTGGGATGTATGTGTAGCCTGTAAGATTATAACGCAATAAACGTCTATTCTATTCTTTTCTATGAAAGAATATAATTTATGGATTCTAAATATATATATCATGATATTTTTTTTAACCGCCTTTTTTTAGTTTTTGTGATTTAAAAATAATATTTTGAAATAAAACTGCCACCCAGAACAATAATTTATTATAGCAACACTGTTCTGTCCCGTCAATGTCAACAGCCCCCTGTTCCGAGTCACGCCACAATCGATTACAGCGTCTACGAAGACGTTCCGGGTCAGCTTTGGCGATACAAAACGATAGCAAGTGTCAAAAATGACAACTGAATGAATGACAGTTTTTTTTTGCTGCTTAGCTAAGCAATGGATACAGGATATAAATCCTACCCATACATTTTTTTTTATTAATATAAAAATGGCGGCTTTAATAAAAAATATATTTTCTTAGGCTTTATTCATATTCGTTTCCCTACCAGAAAAACCGCATATGATTATGGTTCAAAAATCAGTACCGGAAAATACATCTCCTTTCCCGATTTGGCTGGTCGACGGCGCTGAGACGTGCCGAGCCGGGTTCATAATAAATATAGTTTAAAAAAAAAAACAAAAAAAACACGCTTTTAAAGAACATCGAACTAAAAAGTTTTTTTTTAAATAAGCTTAAAACGATAATGAACGAAAAATACTAGTATTATTGTGAAAAAAGCGTGGGCGCTCGCTATACGAAAAATATGTTACAAAGCGCCCACGCTTTTTTCACAATAATACTAGTACTTTTTAACCGACTTCCCAAAGGAGGGGGTTTACAATTCGTCCGGATGTATTTTTTTAAAATTTATTTTTTTATGTCTGTTCCACGATTGCGCCGAGACGGATGGACCGATTTGGAAAATTATTTTTTTGTTTGAAAGGGTTTACCTTCCCATTGGTCCCATTGACACCAGGTCAGGATCTGATGATGATGATGGGATCCTGGAGAAATCGAGGGAACTCTTCAAATATTATAGGCAGACCTATAGTGATTTTTGTGTTTTTAGTAATAACTCGTGCATTTACTCACGGTAAGTATAATATTGTGATGCGGAACTGCTGATGAAGACCACATATGGCCACCAGAACTGCTCAATACTAGGTACAAATACAATGCGTGGCTGACGGGCAGGCAACGCATAGCCTAAACCGATGGACCTAGAGCCATGAAACTTTGTACAGAGGTTCCTTAGTAGCGTGGGGTAGCACTGATATGGGATTTGACAAAATTAATTACCCAAGGGGGGGGGGGATAAGGGGTTACAGTTTGTATTAAACTCAATCTAATCAAATAGGGTTTGCGGAAGTCGGTTTTTTCTAAAGTTTACTTTTTGTTTCAATTATTAGTTCAATGTTCTTTCCTAAGAAACGGCTACCATATCCAAGGAAGGCAACAAGCGAGTTACAAACATACAGGTGAAGCTAATAAAAGCGTGTTAATTAAAAACTGGCATTTCGCGCTCTCGCTATAGCTATTGAGATGCGATTCGCATACAGAGTCCGGCCCCGGTTACCTGATAGCCAGCTATGGGCAGTCCGTCGTCTCGCCTGGCCACGCAGACCTGCGCCGGCAGCAGTATCTCGACGCAGGTCGACGACACCACGTCCAGGTCGCACCACACTCCCTCCTGGTGTATCCTGAACCTGGGGCGGGAGGGGGGGGGTGGGGTGAATGGTCGTGGCATGCCGCAACTGATAATAGGAGGGGCACGGTCTTTACTCGGTCTTTTTTAGGGTTCCGTTAGAGAAATAAGGAACCCTTATTGTTTCGTCAAGTCTGTCTGTCTGTCCGTCCGTATGTTACAGCAACTTTATTCCAAAACTATTAGGACTACACAGTTGAAACTTGGTATGTGGATGTATTCTGTGAACCGCTTTACGATTTTTATACCAAAATCGAAAAAATAAAATATTAAGGGGGGGCCTGTTGAATATGTATGCAATTTCTAAACGCAACTGTATCTGTCACTATGACGTTTTGTATGTCTGTCTCTCTCTCTTTTTTGCTTTACGATTTGTGTAACGTGTCTGGAATAAATCCCTGTAAAACTAAAGGATCCTCTATTATTCAAAGCCCTATTATAAGAGGTTATGTGCCCACGGCTACGCGAATGTAACTACTACTGTATTTCAATCGTATTTCGACAAAAAACAGTGATCGGCGAAAACCTAACCAAAAAGTACAAAGGTCATCGCACTCATTGCCGGCACCATGGGTTCAACACTGGTTTCTTCAGGCTTGATGGCTATTGAGAAACTGAAAGGTATAGAAAACTATACGTCATGGAAATTCATGATGCGCATGATGCTGATTCACGAGGATCTTTGGGACTGCGTGGCATCTGAGCTGGATGACAACAAGAAACAACTGAAAGGTTTGGCCAAAATAGCTTTGGCGGTTCATCCATCAGCAATACCACATATCAGAAACGCTAAGACAGCACACGAAGCGTGGAACAACCTGCAGAAGGCGTACGAGGACAAGGGACTGTGTCGCAGGCTCGGACTTCTCAGGACTTTGTTCGCAACAAAGCTTAGCGAGAGCGAGAGCATGGAAACTTATATAAACAAAATCACCGAGATATCTCAACAATTGACAGAGATCCAAAAGCAAGGCAATTTTATTTGTAGGGTACTGTGAGAGTACCAAGGGCTATAGATTAATAAACCCTGATTGTCCAAAGGAATGTATCAAAGCTCGTGATGTCACATTCTTTGAAAATAAATTTCACTATCGTCATAGAAATAAGTCAAATGATGATGATAATGTGCAAAGTGAACTTGTGTTTATACCACATGTTGCCTGTGCAAATGATCAGACACCCACAGATTCATCCACTGAGGGTAGCACTAATTCTGATGACTCAAATTTGAAACGGAATGAAACTAGGTATAGCACAATAACATTGAATGACTCTGAGAGTGATAAAAGCAGTGATACAAATAATCCTTTGGATGATACATATGTTCCAGAAGAGTCTCTGGATGGTGAAGAATGTTCAACTACTTATTCAGACTGTGATGACCAGAATTCTTTATTAGCTAATTTTATTAGTAGATTGGAGGGCAGTGCAGACGAACCTCAAACTGCTAGCGAGGCGCTGAGTGGTCCAGAAGCAGACTACTGGAGAAAGGCAATGCAAGATGAGTATGATTCATTTAATGCAAATAAATGCTGGAGTCTTACCGATCGTGTCACAGGTCAAAAGGCAATCAAATGCAAGTGGGTATTTAAGAAAAAACGAGGTTTGAATGGTGAGCTTTTGAAATATAAAGCCAGACTGGTAGCAAAAGGCTATACTCAAAAGTATGGAATTGACTACAGTGAGACGTTCTCCCCCGTTGTTAGGTACTCGAGCATTCGAACACTATTAGCTATTGCCGCTCAACATGACATGGATATTGAACATCTTGATGTAAAGACAGTGTTACGGACAGCGAGCTCCTACCGGCGCAACGAACACCGGCCGACTGACTGGCTGGAGGTGCGAGCGAGACGGCGCGGCGCGCCGACAAGGACCGCATGAACAGAGAGGCGATCCCTGCGACGACCACGGAGAGAACAATGGACCGACGCTAGCTCCGAGTATAAATATAAGCTAGTTTGTAAGCGAATTTGTAGGGACTCCGCGTCCGGCAGCCGATCGACTCCGCGTCCGGCAGCCGAGCTGTACGGTCGTCTCCACTCGCGCTCCCCCGTTGCCACCCCGGCAACCAGTTTTCCCTCTCCCGCGTCCGCGCCCGCGCCCGCGTGACAGACCGCTCTCTCTCTCCCTCGCACACCCGCCGAGACCGTCCCGGTCGAGGCAGGTAGTAGCGACCGCCGCGAGTTCTGTGAAGTGACTGTGCTTAGTGCCCTCCCTTTGGATTGGTTCCGGCAGGTCGTATAGTATATTTATTTATTCTGTCTCACTTGTCCCCCTTGTCCCCCACTGTCTGTTTTCTTCCCTATTATTTATATTATTTGTGTTTGTTTATTCACCTCGGGCCGTCTGGACTGAGACGGAGACGGTCAGAGACTCACTTAGGTACTCACCACATTCAGGTACTCAACACACCTCTCCCTGTGCGCTTACAGCCACAGGGAGGTTTTTTTCCATGGCCTCCTTTGCCGAGACCATCGGCCATGTCTTCTCTCCGTATTTTTCGGAGATTCTCTTCAGAAAATTGAGGAGAGAAGAGATGGTCGAGGCTCATCCCCTCTTATCTATGTATATAGACGAACTTCTAGCCCCCAACCCGCCCGCGAACCCATTAGTTTGCACCATTGTGCGTAAGTTCCCCCCTTCCAGCCCGTCTTCCTGCTCGACCGCTGATTTCCCAGTGAAATCGCCGGTCATAATCCCTACCTCATCTAACCCCAGTCCCGACCAGACCCTCACTGCATCCCCCGTAGCTCTAGGCGGTTCGACTCCGCTAAATCGCTCCCCGTCCCCCAGCCCAGCCTTTAGCCCACTGACCCCAGGCCCAGCCTTTAGTCTGCCCTCCCCCACGACCTCCCTTGCTGTTGGTGACAGCGATGACGAAGCTCACTTCGCCACCGTTGTCAAAAACAACAAGAAGCGGAAGAACCGCTCTTCCGAGTCTCCGGTTAGCCCCGAGGCTAAGCTGAGCAAACCATCTCACTCCCCATTAGCGACTCCGCGCAGTCAACCCACCGCCGCGCCCCGAACCCTAACTCTCCAGAGTCCCGCTCTCCCCGCTATGCCCCCCCCAGCCACCACTGCGCCGACCGGGACAACCGGAACGCCCGCACCCCTATCGCTCACACGTCCCCCACCGCCCATCGTCATTCGAGACCAAACCGCTTGGACGCGGGCAAACATCCATTTACAGAAAAATGGTTTATCTATCGTCAGCTCCGCGCTAACACCAGCCGGAACCCGCGTCCAAGTGGCAAGGCCCGATACCTATAGAGCCCTAACCAAATTCCTTAGGTCTAACCGCCTGGCCTTTAGTACTTACCAAATTCCCGAGGAGAAGTCCTACCACTTCATCCTCCGTCCCGTCCCAATAAATATCTCAACCTCGGCCATTAAAGATGACCTCCTCTCCAAGAATATTCCCGTAGTCGAAGTTCATCGACTACATCGCGAACGTTCCCACCCCAACCACCCCACTAAGCCTTTCGGCATGGTTCTGGTGACAACCAAACCAACGGAAGCAGGGAGGCAGCTTAGGTCCCTTAGTTCAATCTGCGGCCTCTCTTATATTAAAGTAGAAACCCCCCAATCCAAAACGACCACACAGCAGTGTCACAACTGCCAGTTGTATGGTCATTCGCAACTTAGATGTTTAGGCCCCTCCCGCTGCGTAAAATGCGCTGGCAACCATGCCACCGCATTGTGTGAGAAGGACGCGTCGACCCCTCCCACCTGCGCTTTGTGCGGACAAACCGGACACCCAGCCAGCTATGGCGGATGTCCGGCGGCCCCGGGCAAGAATCGCAGGTGGGAGCAGGGAACGCTCGGCCAGTCCCAATCACAGCGCACCCTCTACCCCCTCGGTCAAGGTTACGGACCCCGCCCCCACGCCCCTTCTCTCGAACGGCACATTCAGCGCCGGCAATATAGCTATTCATTCAACCTTCAAAATCCCTTTCCATCCATTCCTAGCCTCTTAGACCTCCCCCGAATTGAGCCCCCTTGCTATCTCTCCCGCCAGTCTTATGCCTCCGTGGTCGCCTCCCCCAAACAATTTAACTATTCAACCCCATTATGGCAGTACAAATGAACTCAACTAACGGACGGACGAAGCCCCACAACTTTATCCTAGGACTTTATAACGCGAACAGCTTAGTAAGTCAAAGAGAAGAAGTAGCCGATCTTCTCAAAAGACATCAGATAGATATACTCGCGGTCCAGGAATCTTGCCTCAAACCCAAATATAGACGGTTTAACATAGCCGGTTACAATCTTCTTCGGAACGATCGTTTGCCAGATCCGAATCGCTCCAATGACCCCCTAGGCCGTAGAGGCGGTACTGCCATCTATTACAAACGTTCCCTCCATATATCTCCTATAGTTACCCCCACACTAGTAAATTGCGAGGCAACTATCATCCGCATTGCACTAACAGGCCATGACCCCGTAATTATAGCTTCAATTTATTTATCAGCCGGACAGCGGATGATAGATCAAGATATAGAAACCCTCTTAGGACTAGGTAATACAGTCATCATTGGCGGTGACTTCAATAGCAAGCACCGGCAATGGAACTGTACTGAGACGAACAGTAACGGACTGACCATTCACAGAGTTCTCGAATCCCTCGATGACTGCGAAGTCATAGCCCCATTTGCCCCCACCCACTATCCCTTCAACGTAGCCCACAGACCCGATATCCTCTCCTACTGCATCTTCAAAAACATTAGCCTACCAGTCAAGGACATAAGCGTCCTCAGCGAGCTTCACTCGGACCACAGACCAGTCTTGTACCATCTCGGCAGGCCTTTCGACCGACCGACTGAAACGAAGACCATTATCAATAACCGTAAATTCAGACAAGCCCTCAGCAAACCAGATTCGAGATTAGATATCACCTCTGAAATCAACAGTAAAGCCCAATTAGAAGCCAAAATCTCTGAAATAGGCAGCAGTCTCAACGAAGCCCTAATCGGCGCCTCTCGCGAAGTCCCGGTCAAACCCGATCATCGCATCGAGCTCCCCGAGGACATGAGACTGCTGCTTAGTGCAAAGAATGCGGCCCAGAGAGATTACGATTACAGCCCCACTGATCAAACCAGAAAGCGAATGCGCTTCCTCCAACGAGAGGTCAATAGATGCATGAAAGAGCTCAGAGCCACCCGCATGGATGACTTTGTCTCTAGCATAGCCCCCAATCACACAGCCATATATAAATTCACTAAGTATCTTAAATCCGACACAATAGTTCCTATGCCCCCTTTGAATCGGGTCAACCAACCCCCAGCTTTTGATGACGACGAAAAGGCCGAATGTCTTGCCGAAAGCCTAGAATCCCAATGTACCCCATCCACCCAACCAATAGACCCAGCCCACCTTAACATGGTCAACTCAGAAGTAGACAGCAGAAGCTCCCTCCCCCCCACTGAATTCCTTCCCGAGGTCACCCTCGAGGAAGTGAAAACTTTAATCAAAGACCTCAAACCTAGGAAAGCCCCGGGGCTTGATAAAATCACCAACTTGGCTATTAAATCCTTCCCCATTAGGCTTCTCTCCACTCTTACGGTCTTATTCAATGTCTCCCTCCGCCTCTGCGTCTTTCCAACCGCTTGGAAAGAAGCCGTAGTTATAGGCTTTCACAAGCCTCGGAAAGATAGATCTGACCCCACCAGCTACCGCCCCATTAGCTTACTAGCCTGCATTGGCAAAGTCTACGAACGGGTTATTCTAAACCGTCTCCAAGACATTTGCACAGCTAGGAACCTCATTCCAAACGAGCAGTTCGGCTTTAGATCCAAACACTCGTGTGTACAACAAGTGCACCGCATAACGGAGCATATACACAGAGGATTTCAAACAACGGCAAAGTCCAAAGATACCGGCGCCATTTTCTTTGACGTAGCGAAAGCATTTGACAAAGTCTGGCACAATGGTCTTATTTATAAACTTTACCGACTCAATCTCCCCGATAGGCTAGTACTCATAATCAAGGACTATCTCTCTGAGCGTAACTTTTGCTATCGAGTAGAAAAATCCATTTCTCAGCCCCATCCCATAGCCGCAGGAGTCCCGCAAGGCTCAGTTCTCGCCCCCACTCTATTCACACTTTACATTCATGATGTCCCCCGCTCTCCGTACGTCGAGCTAGCCCTTTACGCTGACGATACGGCCCTCTATTATACCAGTAGGACGCAGGCGCGCGTTTGCAAAGTTCTCCAGAGAGCAGTAACCGATCTCGGTGAATGGGCTCTCAAATGGAGGATTGAGATGAACCCTGAGAAGAGTGCAGCTGTACTCTTCTCTAGGAAAAGAAATAAACGCAAACCCGTCATCACACTCTTTGACCGACCCATACCCTGGGAGAAAGATGTGAAGTACCTAGGCGTGACATTAGACTCACGACTAAATTTTCGGAAACACATCAAAACGGTCCGCGACAAAGCAGCCTTCTACTTGAGTAGGCTTCACCCACTCTTGAGAAGTAACAGCAAACTCCCATTGCGCTGCAAAATAAATCTATACAAGACTTGCATTCGTCCGGTCTTCACGTATGCAAGCCCAGTATTCGCTCACTCCTCTAAACCATCTTTGAAATCCCTTCAGACACTCCAAAATAAATTCATGCGCAAAGCCGCGGGTGCCCCGTGGTACGTGCGCAACGTAGACCTCCATAGTGACTTTAGACTCCCCACAGTCAAGCAGTTTATGAAAGAAGCGTCCGAACGCTTCTTTCAAACTGCCTCAGCTCACCCCAACCCTCTTGTCACTCAGGCCATCTCTTACGACCCCTCCCCAGACCTTCAGTCCAAACATATCTATAAAAGACGCCCCAAAGACGTCCTCCTAGAACCCGACGATGATATTACTATAGCTCTCAAGGCAGAACCTCCTCCCCCCTCCCCCGACGCCCCTCAGGCGCGCCAACCCGTCGAAGGCGTTATCCCGGAAGCCCTCCAGCGCCTCCGCTACCAAATTTGGATCCAAAGGGATCGCCGTCTGGATCCGCCAGACGGACAACCTCCCCCTCCCCCGCCCCGCCCCCCCGATCAATATTAGGCAGTTAGGCTTAGGATTAGGTTTAGGATAGGTTTAACCATTATATAATCATCTCATAGCAGCGGAGGCCTTCTGCCCCCTGATATGCCGCTACCCACTGACTACGAGCCGAGGCCCGCTCGAGTAGCCACAGTCACTGGGGAAAGCAGGCAGACCCCTCCCATATATATTATCGAAACTTATATATAACTTGTAGGTAGAACGCCCTCTGCGTCTAACCGAGGCCATGGAAACAGTGATGCATACGCGCAACTGCACGCAACAACAGCACACAGGGGTTTTTTTAGTCCGTATGCCACATACGAGTGTTCCGCTCAATGTAGTCTCTGCCTCACGGTGGAGACCTCATCCGGACCTCATTGTGGAGAATCGGACATAGCAGGGAGGTCTGACTCCCGGGCATCTTTAAAAAGATTTTTTTATCCCCTCACACACAAAAAAAAAAAAAAAAAAGCGAATTTGTTAGTGTTATTGCGACCACAGTCCAATAAAGATCTATCAAGGAGTGTAAACTTTCGTTTCACTTTTACCACTACCAACATTTTGGTCCTCCGAGCCGGATCGTTGAGTTTAACTCCGATCAGTGCCGTTGGGTGGAAAGGATCGTTGAGTCTGACTCCGATTATTCGTACCTAGAACGTTGAGTGACAACTCCGTTCGAAAGTACCAGTACTGAGAGCGTCGAGTGTCACTCCGTTCGAAGTTCAGAACCGTGCCAGATCGGTACGAGATGGTGACGAAGGCAGACGCAGACGCCGCCGCTGCGGCCGCCGCCGCGGCCGCTGACCAGGCTGCCCGAGCCGAGATGCTGGCCCGCGTCGAGGCTGCTGAAGCCGCCGCCGCCGTCGTCGAGTCCACCCAAGCAGAGATGCGTGCACGCATGGAGGCCGCCGAAGCGGCCGCAGCCGAAGCTGTAGAAGCCCTTGCTGCCGCCAATGCCCGCGCCGAAGCCCGGGCCTACACCGAGGATGGAAGGAGCGTTGTACAGACCGTACACCACGTCATGCCGCCCCGGTCCCCGTCGGAGCAAGCGTCAATGGGTCAGGCAGGATCGGTGCTGCCAGCACACTGCCCGAGATTGGCTCCGCTGACCGAGGAGAACGTGCGACGAGCGAACTCCGTGCGATCTACATCGAGCGCCGTGACACAGAGGCGCATACAGCTTCAGATCGAAGCCCAGACCCGCATGAACGAGATGCGACGTCGAGCCCTAGAGCTCGAGAAGAGGCAGGTCGATCTCGACCTCGAGAACGCGCAAAAATTACTTGAGTTACAGATGCAGAGTGTAACTGTCGACGAACAGGCGAGCCACGTGTCCGGCTCTCATCATGAGCGGATGAGCGCCTGGCTGGGACCAGTTGCTGCCGCCGCCGGGACTGCGAGCTACCCCATCCCCGACACTCGGGCGACGAGCTACCCGACCGCCGCAACGACTACAGCTACGGGGACCGGAGCCGAGCTACGCCATACCCCGCCTGAACGACGGGGGGAGAGACCTCATGTCACCTTCAGACATGAGCAGCTGCAGCTGGACGCGCCACCGCGAGAGTATGGAGCGCGGCGCCGCTCCCGCTCTCCCACGCCGACGGCACGATTTCTCGCAGAGCGATTCGAGAGGATGGAGCAGAAGTTGGATCGACCTCACCGGTATAAACCTAACCTGAATTTACCTATTTTCTCAGGCGAGCCGGGCGATTGGGTATCGTTCAAATCCTTGATGGAGAGCACCACGAGAAAATACCACATCGACCCCGAGGAGAACGTGAACCGGCTCCGAATCGCGCTGCAAGGGAAAGCGAGAGCCAGCGTGATCAACCAGTTGGGGACTGCAAGGCGTCCAGATCGGATCATGCAGACATTGGAGGAGCTCTACGGCCGACCAGAGCTGCTCATCGACAACTCCCTGACGATGCTACACCAGATTCCGGCGCCCAGACGGGATGACACTAACTCTTTGAGTGTCTTTGCCTCACAGGTGGAGAACGTGGTCTTCGGGCTGGAAGACCTGCACGCCGAGAAATGGCTGGAGAACCCTCTCCTGGTACGAGAGGTGGTGAACAAGCTGCCCGACTACATGAAGTGCAACTGGGCTACGTCCGCGAGGCAGACAGCGCACCTGGGAGAACCAGAGCTCGTACGACTGACACGCTTCCTGAAGGAAGCAGCGAGGGATATGGTAAAATATGTTCACCCATCAGGCCCGTCGATCACGCCCGTGGCCCCCGCTCCAGTGAAGACGTACGCCGGTGCCAAGCCAGTCATCCCCCGACCGCCGCGCGCCACAGCGCGCACCGCCCAGGTGCTCACCGCGGAAGAAGAGCGAAGACCTGCAGATCGCAGGACCTGTCTTTGCTGCGGTGGCAACGAGCACCCAATCAACAGATGCCGCAAGCTGTTGAACATGACCACCGATGCCCGCTGGGAGTGGGCCCGGTCAGAACGCCTGTGCTTCAAGTGCATGGAGTCCAGGCACCGCCGCAACGTATGCAGAGCCAAGGGATGCGGCACGAACGGATGCCGCCGTCCACACCACCCGCTGCTGCACGAGGAGAGCAGCCGCCAGGCCCAGGAGACGCCGACCGTGAGCACCGAGCCCGCCACCGACCAGGAAGCTGAAGCGGTAATGTCGATTGCGAACACTAACGACCATACTGTGCTCTTAAAGGTCTGCAGAGTTGAAGTCACTGGGCCTGCGGGGAAGACGTCTACCTACGCGTTGCTGGACGAAGGATCGAGCATCACCCTGATCAGCAAGGACCTCGCTGACGCTGTCGGTGCCACAGGAGACCTCGCGCCACTGAACCTGCGCGGGGTGAATGGAGTGCAGCCACACACGGACAGTCGACGAGTCACTGTCCAGATCAGAGGGCACCAGGAGCGCGCACACCACGAGATAGCGGCCCGAACCGTCCGCAACCTCGACCTGCGGCAACAGAGCGTGTCACGGGATGTGCTGCGCTACCGCCACCTGCGACATCTGCAAGACCACGGCTTCGAGAACGCGAAGCCCCAGATATTGATCGGTGCCGACCACTGGCACCTGATTGTATCTCATCAGATGCGGACCGGCAAACGGAACGAGCCTGCCGCCTCCAAGACCGACCTAGGGTGGGTCGTCTACGGGACGGTGCCACGACTGCTGCGCCGCACTGACGAGGACGCCGTGCTGCACGTCCACGCGGCAGAACGCCGCTGCGACGACGAGAGCCTTCACGAGCTGGTGAAGCAGCACCACGAGGTGGACGCGCTGGGTGTGTCTCTCCGCGTGAAGACATCGCCAGAACATCAGCGCGCCATCGACACCTTCGAGAGGACGGCCCGTCGAGTCAACGGTCGCCTTGAGGTTGGGCTGCCATGGCGCACGGCGAAGATCCTGCTGCAAGACCTGTGGCGCATCAGCATGGGCTGGGACGAGACCCTGCCATCGGCGTACGCCGAACGCTTCGACCGCTGGCTGGGGGCACTGAACGAGATTGCCCAGCTGCGACTCCCACGCCGCTACAACGAAGAGGACACTGCAGAGCCAGAGCGACAGCTCCATGTCTTCATGGACGCCAGCGAGCAAGCATACGCCGCAGCGGCGTACTGGCGCCTTGAACACGCCGACGGCCGCATCACGATCGCTTTGGCCGCCGCCAAAGCAAAGGTGGCCCCACTGCGGCCCCAGACGATCCCGCGCCTTGAACTGCAGGCTGCGGTGATTGGCGTACGACTCGCAGACATGATCAAGCGAGAACACCACTGGCAGCCACAACGAGTCGTCTATTGGAGCGACTCCAGCACCGTGATCCAGTGGATTCGCACCGACGCCCGGCGCTACACCCCATACGTAGCGCACCGGCTCGGCGAGATAGCTGAGGCGACCGAGCCCAGCCAATGGAGATGGGTGCCGACCGAGCACAACGTGGCAGACGACGCGACGCGCCCGGAGAACACGCCACAAGGACCACACGACCGGTGGTTCATCGGCCCGGCCTTCCTCTACGAGCCTGAGGACGCCTGGCCCCGAGCATCGAACCACGAGCCAGAGGATGTCGAGGCAACGCACCACGCATCCAACACGGGGGGAGCGGATGTCCTGCCGGACATCAGCCGCTTCTCATCATATGAGCGGCTAATTCGGGCCACTGCTACTATGTTGGCTTTTATCGACAGATGCAGGAAGAAGACCGAGCGCCTGGAGCTGCGCCACCTGGAACGAGCAGAGCAGCTATGGGTGGCCAAGGCGCAGCGGGACAGCTTCGGGGAGGAGATCGCACGGCTACAAGCGGGCCGACCACTGCCCGCCTCCAGCCGTCTTCACAAGCTGGACCCGATGATGAAGGATGATCTGCTACGCGTGTGCGGGCGAATCAACGCCGCACGCGTACCGACAGAGGCCAAGCAGCCTCTCATCATGGATGGCCGCCACCCGCTGACTCGGCTGATCGTGCTGAGGGAGCACGCCGCCGCCGGACACGCCGGCAACGAGCGCGTGCTGAACGACCTGCAGCAACGCTACTGGATACTGCGCGCACGCCCCACTGTGCGTGCGGTGTCCCGATCCTGCGCACTCTGCCGAGTGCGCCGAACGACGCCCCGAGTCCCGCCGCTGGGGAACCTGCCACCGGCCCGCCTGGACTCCAACCGCCGGCCCTTCACCAACTGCGGGGTCGACTACTTCGGCCCGATGCTGGTAGCAGTCGGGCGCCGGCGAGAGAAGAGATGGGGCGCGCTCTTCACGTGCCTGACGACGCGAGCTGTCCACATCGAGCTGGTGGGCAGCCTCGACGTCGACGCAGCAATCATGGCGCTGAGAAGGATGGCTGCGCGCCGCGGATGGCCGCGCCAGATCTGGAGCGACAACGGGACGAACTTCCGAGGCTCTGACAACGAGCTACGAGCCGCCTACAAGGAGTGGGCGCCAGCACTGCGGGACTACGCGCACCTGCAGCGCGTGGACTGGCGCTTCATCCCACCCGGGGCGCCGAACATGGGAGGCGCCTGGGAGCGACTGGTGCGGTCCATCAAGACCGCCCTCAAAGCCACCCTGAACGAGCAGGTGCCCAAGGAGGAGGTGCTGCTGACCTTGAGCAACGAGCAACGACCGCTGCGAGTGGGCGACCTCGTCGTCGTGGTGGACTCCGGGTTGCCGCGCAACACATGGCCGCGCGGCATCGTCGAGCGCATACACGTCGGCCCGGACAACGACGTGCGCAGCGCCGACGTCCGAACGAGAGGCGGAGTCTTCACGCGACCTACAAGGAAACTCGCCGTCCTTCGCGTTGAAGAGGAGGCTACGACGAGTCTGCGCCGGGGGGAGGATGTTACGGACAGCGAGCTCCTACCGGCGCAACGAACGCCGGCCGACTGACTGGCTGGAGGTGCGAGCGAGACGGCGCAGCGCGCCGACAAGGACCGCATGAACAGAGAGGCGATCCCTGCGACGAACACGGAGAGAACAAAGGACCGACGCTAGCTCCGAGTATAAATATAAGCTAGTTTGTAAGCGAATTTGTTAGTGTTATTGCGACCACAGTCCAATAAAGATCTATCAAGGAGTGTAAACTTTCGTTTCACTTTTACCACTACCAACACTACTCTTGCTCAAACGG
>CAUOQF010000385.1:0-37452 GCA_963457715.1 Argyresthia albistria | reverse complement strand
CCAGAGCATTCTAGTGAAAGAACTTTCTCGGCTAAAAGAAGTGCAAATGACGTTGAAGACGGAGTGCCGTCTAAAAAGATTTGTGTTGATAGTGTTTCAAATAACGGGGAGCAATCTATTTCGAATGGGGAGCAAAGTAATGAGGATAATTCATTAGGCGAGCAATCGACGTCAACAGGCGAGCATATAGCTGGGACGTCAAATAGCGAGCAATCTAATATGAATGGGGAGCAATCTAAGGCATCAATAGGGACATCTACAACTGAGCAACCTCAGGGTAGGACATCGACAGACGAGCAACACATTCCAGAAACATCTAAAGGCGAGCTATCTAATAGTAATGGGGCCGAATCTAAGGTGTCAACGAGCGAGCAACATATCCCTGGGACATCAACAGGCGATCAATCTAATACGAATGGTGAATCTAAAGCTGGGCCGTCAACAGACGAGCAACCAGGCCCATCACGAGACCAGCCGAATCAACCGGAGCAGCCTAACCCGGTCCGATATGTCAAGTTCCGACGCAACCAACCGCCAGAGCTGATCGTCCAAGATAACGAGAGACCTCAGCCGCAACCCATAGTCATAGAAGCCCCACCGGAAAGAGAGGTCAGGGTATACCAGGCGCAGCGATCCCCTCGTCCGATACCACACATAGAACCAACCGCATTGGTAACTGATGTAACAATTTTCCGGTTCGGCCGGATAGTCGACAGTGACGTAGCAATCGGCCAATTCAGACCGAACAAGTCTAAACTGAAGAAACTAGTCTGTACGGACTACGACGGGATTACGGATTCCAGTTTGATGCATCTGGCTGTTGCGGCGCCGGACTTAGAACACGTAGATTTTCGCGGGACAAAGGTGACGGAGCGCGTTGTGGATATATTTAAGGGCGTGAGGCCGGACTGTGAGGTTTTGTACGGGAAGCGGGACGACGCTGGAGATTTGGGCTGATTTTTTGTAAGCTACGGCGCCCTCTTGAGGCGTAGATGTATAAGTGCGGCAATCGGCTCCAGATAAACTGTATATAAAGTTGAATTACTAATCTCGTAGTCTAGTGGACTCAGGCTAGCTTCACCAGGCAATATCAAAGCAAAATAAAGATCCAACTGTGACATAATACCCAGTTAACATATCCTAATAATAATAGCGCGAGGAGAGCAGCTGTTAATGAGGATTTGTTAATTATTAACGAAAATACACCACAATGTTACAGAGATGCGAGATTGCAGGCTGGGCTACGTGCAAAACTTACAGAAAAGTCTCAAGAGACGGATAAACGGCCGGATAACTTTATTTGACACGTGTGAAATGTCAAATGCGTCAAAAAAACAGACAGATAAATGCTATCTGAGGATGGAGAGATCGGCACTAAGAATAGTTAAATACCAAAAGACGAATCACTTCGAATGCCAACAATATGGCGAGGCCGCAGGCATGTGCGACAAAGCAATACGATAATAACGATAAGTGCGTGTGTAAATAACTGCTGGTGAGGATAGTACGATATCAAGAGCCAGAACCAATACCACGAATACCACTGTCTGCCAGCCAGGCATACCAGGCAACATAGCAGGGCTACCATGAGGCAACGCCACTCACCTCGCGTCGCGTATAAATGTCAAATTTCGCGACATAATGACGCTTCTCCATACTGGCGAGCATTGATTTTGACATTAAATTGTGACAAAACGCGCGACTGAGGTGAGTGGCGCGCCTCATGGTAGCCCTGCGGTATATAATCCAACAATGCAATGTCGAAGGCCATGTGGTGTGTTAAGATAGCCAGGCGGGAAGGACTTTAGAAAGACCGCAGTTTCAGATGCTTTTGCTGATATTTGACAATGAGCATTAAAAAAACATTGACATTCACGTTCATAATTTTTGTACTACCCTTTGCTTACTGTTTTGCTTCGAGATAAGTAATTCGAGTATGTAAATAAAATAATGGCTTCACACTTAAAATATAGAGCTTTAATCGCCAATCTCAGTCATTTAGAAATGACATATTGTACACATGAAACGCTTGGCTAGCAAGTCGAGTAATGAATGAGGAAGTATCAATATATGTAATGAGGGGGCGGTGCAAGCCGCTCCTAAATTTTTCATGGCTTGCAAGTCGAGTATTGAGGAAGCATTATAAATGCTACGAGGAGTGGATGGAGTGGCGTATGCCGCCCCTGAAACTTCACATGGCTACCAACTCGACCATTAGGAAATCAACTATTTATATTAAGTACCTAACTGTATAATTTAATGTAATGTATTTTTAATCGCCAAGATTATTCGGTGTTATTTTAAGCCACAAATTATAAATAAAGTTTGATTCATAGAAAATTATTTTGTCGTACATTTTCAGCACCCAGGCTATGTTTAGTAACTTCTTGGTGATACAAAATCCTAACTAAAATAATTAAGGAACCATTATAGAAATATTGCTCAATCTTATTCCGTCCGTCCTCTGTCGGCCAAGAGACTATAATGGGACGCGGAATAATACCGTCAGAAGTTCTCAAAATGGACAGATTTTCCAGAAACACCAATTTTTTTTTTCGGAATCATCTCGCTTTTTTTCCCAAAAAGGTTTTTATTCCGGGTAGAATCCAAGTCAACACCGTCTCTCGCCCTTGAAACTCCACCAAATTGAAAAGGCCGACATCTTGTATGTATACTCCTACATGGTAAGCACATTTTGTTGTCCGTGGTCCCTTCAGGAGACTGCGAGAGGGACCGAGGAGCGGACAGCAAATGGAAAAAAATTAATACCCCTTTCTGTCAAGAATGCGTGGATTCAATACCAATTACTCACCACACAGCAAAACATGTGCGCGTGACTTACGTGGTCCTGTGTAACCATTTTGTTGCTTGACTAAAGTTTTTCATGAGTTTACAATCAATTAGTTTCGGTAAGTTAATTTAAAATAACCGGCAAGTGCGAGTAAGAGTCGTGCACCGAGGGGTTCGCATTTATTTTGTGAAGAGACTTAAATTTTAGGGTTAAGTATTTTCTTTTGCGCTTTCAGATTTTGCTTAGTGCCAAACATGATTCTAGGTGAAAAGGATCATAAAGGTTTGGATATCATATTCATTATTAGCGGCATATACAACCATAACTTTTGTTTGCGTTGACTTAGAAGTTTGATTGTTTCTTACTGCTTCAATGCACCACGAGCCTGAGTAAATATTCTTTCAACTTCATACCTCCACTGAAAAGTGCGTATAAAATTACCTAATTTGTATATTTAGAGGCATTTTACACAAAGACGATCTTCGTTGTTGTCGACGACATCTTATTTAGGGTTCCGTACCCGAAGGATGTAAACATGGACTCAGTAGTCGAACTTCTCGCGAATTCGGAGTCAGTCACACAGCCCCTGTGTAGGTATATCAGCCTCTTGACACGACATAAAATAATCAGTAAAGTGCGAGTCGGTTCTCACACGCGGGTCCCCATACAAAAAATGTGTTTTATTGTACGATGGTGCGGAACCCTGCGTGTGAGCGTCTGACTCGCACTTGGCCGTTTATTTAAAGTTCTTTTCCTATATAATAGCAAGCAATTAAATTTAATCACGCAAAATGTGAAACAAATTAGTTTCCGTGTTTGAAATTTCATGCGCTCTACCTAATTGTAGATATTTGTGTATGTGTGTAATTTGTGTATGTGTGTAATTTGTGTCAGGTGTGTAATTTGTTATTAGCTATTTATCGCGATACCTTCAGATTAACTATTTCGTTCCAGTCAATGGAGACTCCGAAGATAATCATAACGAGTGGTGAAAAATGCATGCTTTTATTATTCTTTGTGAGTATTTTTCTTTGTGAGTATTTAACTGACTTCAAAAAGGAGGCTTCTTAATTCCGGTGTGATTTATAAAGTTCGGTGCTTAGGTATCTCGAAAATAGTATTATTTGGAAACTGTTTCCAAAAAAAACGGTTAATTTTTAGGGCGCCATCATTTGATAACAAAAATCGGTTCCAATACCTAAGTAGGTACTTGACTTGCAAGTAGGTACTTGACTTGCAAGTCGGGTTTCCTTAAGATTTAGACCCGGGAACTCAATAAGATGACTCTTTCTTTATTGGTGTTATTTAATTGGGCCTTTAGGTATGTCATTTGGGATCTTAACCTTTTAAATGCAGAGATTGCTCCTCTCCTGGCTGAAAAGGAAAAATAATTAAGATTTCATCCCCTTGCGATAGACATTAATTGACGTCTTGGTACCCACCACTGTGAAAGACTTGGACTTTTTTGTCCAGAAGCCATTGTAATTCAGTCATTTTGTAGATACTCTAAAGGACCCCTAGTGGGAATGTTTTGGGGTAGTTCGGATTTCTTTTATTCTAAATGTATTTTGGGGTGCTGAATCTGAATCTGAGGTTTGCGGACAAAATTTCATGACGCAACATTGAAAAAATCGCAAGTAGGAACTCCTCTACCAGATGATAATGGCATGAGTGGCCCTGTGGGACCTAATATCTATAGTCCAAAGTTGCAAATAAAGTTGGAATTCAAAGCCCTGAACGGATATGACACAAAACCTTTTGGACCTGGAAGATGTTCTGGAGCTGTATGTATGTAGTACCTAACTACCTATACCTACCTATGCGTCGCAAAAGTTACTATGCGGATGCGGCCTGGCAAACATAACAGATAAAGTTACTATGCGGATGCGGCCTGGTAAACATAACAGATAAAGTTACTATGCGGATGCGGCCTGGTAAACATAACAGATAAAGTTACTATGCGGATGCGGCCTGGTAAACATAACAGATAAAGTTACTATGCGGATGCGGCCTGGCAAACACAACAGATAAAGTTACTATGCGGATGCGGCCTGGTAAACATAACAGATAAAGTTACTATGCGGATGCGGCCTGGCAAACATAACAGATAAAGTTACTATGCGGATGCGGCCTGGCAAACATAACAGATAAAGTTACTATGCGGATGCGGCCTGGTAAACATAACAGATAAAGTTACTATGCGGATGCGGCCTGGTAAACATAACAGATAAAGTTACTATGCGGATGCGGCCTGGTAAACATAACAGATAAAGTTACTATGCGGATGCGGCCTGGTAAACATAACAGATAAAGTTACTATGCGGATGCGGCCTGGTAAACATAACAGATAAAGTTACTATGCGGATGCGGCCTGGTAAACATAACAGATAAAGTTACTATGCGGATGCGGCCTGGTAAACATAACAGATAAAGTTACTATGCGGATGCGGCCTGGTAAACATAACAGATAAAGTTACTATGCGGATGCGGCCTGGTAAACACAAGAGATAAAGTTACTATGCGGATGCGGCCTGGCAACAATACCAATGGGAAAGTAAACCCTTTCAACAAAAAAATAATTTTCCAAATCGGTCCATCCGTCTAGGCGCAATCGGGGCACATACATAAAAAAACATCCGGAGGAATTGTAAACCTCCTCCTCCTTGGGGAAGTCGGTTAAAAAGAGTGCATGAGGTTAATTCTTAACCCTCTCGTCGACACATCTTATCTATTTCTTTTTCAGATAGGGTGGCAGAGGCACCACATAACTTACTTTCGAGTACCTATTAAGAATTAACCGCCTGCAACAGTCTGTTGCCCTTGTACTTTAAGGGTACTCTAACTTTAATAATTACTAATCTAAATTAAAACTTATTAAACTTGGTTTAGACGACTATTCCTTTATTTATTTTATTTCGTTTTAGTCGTACTCGTATCTGACAACAGCAACCTCTGCTATTCTTTCGTGTGCTGGCGAATCCGATTTGCTTTTAAATATATGCTTTTGCGGTTTGCGAGTAAGGTCAGTTCGGCGAAGTCCGGCATACTTCATTTAAAAAAATATTAGATGAATATTTTTGGCTATTCTATTATTATTTAGTAAATTTTTATTTAAATATATGATAATACATTTAGTTGACTGTAAAATAAACCTGTCAAACCTATATAAAACCATTCAGTTTGAGGATTAAACAACGTTTTTGAAAACACATCTCAATAGACGGACTTAGCCTCCATGGCGGGGAAGTCCGTCTAGTGGCGAGTTTACCAACAAATATACAATTTACGCAAAATATATGTCTATTTAGTGTGAGAGTTAACGTCCAACAACCTAATGTGTGTTCTCAAATCTTAAAGATAAGGTTCTAAATGCCTTATTTTCCAAAAAAAAGCTTTTGTCGGGCAAGTCCGGCATACATCAAAAATTCATCGCAATTCAGAGGTAGAAACCTTGGGGTTCATGTACATCACTTTCAATGAAATAATATTTTCTTAGTAAATTATAATAATTATTTATTTTAATACAATCAGTCAAAACAGCCCAAACTATTAAGTTAGGGTCGAAGGCTGGATTTTATCAACAAAAAGTTATGCGAGAAAAACTATCCCGGGGATAATTTGTATGACAATGTCAGTTCAAAATAAAGTCATTGTTAGGAAAAGTAGAAGTTACTCTGGAGTAAAAGTTACTCTTTCGTTGGTAAAATCCAGCCTAAGTAATCTAAGTATCTATATATCCAGTTATTCAATACTCCATTTTGCGTGACAGGTGACGGGGCCTAGCCTATCGCCGCAGCTATGGAGTAATTAAGGTTTCCTCACGATATTTTCCATCACCGTTAGGACAGAAATACAATCGAGTTGTTATTTACCTATTAAATTAAAAGTTATTTAGACAAAAAAGGTTTACGACATCTGAAAACGGCGAAGACCGGCATATGACAATCTTTCCCTCGAAAATGTAGACGGACTTCCCCGCTACTACACTTTGAGGTTAGGTTTATATTCACCAGGAATAACTCAGTGGAAAATGTGTTTAATTAAATTCTTATATTATAATTAGATAAATACAGTAATAAAGAATACACGTACCTCTAAGAATTTGAAAAATAATGCACAAAAACCACTTTTTTATTTTTTTTTCTTCCGCGGGTATTATTCCAAATGCAAGTTGCCGGGCGAAAAAAAATTAAATGGTCGCTCATTCTGTTTGTGGTAATAACACCACCATCTGTGTCAGTTTATTAGAACTAGAACAGGTCTAATAGTTCCTAGATTGTACGTCGATCTTTGTAGTTCCTTCAGAAACCGTTGTTTTTCTTGCTGGACGGACTTCCCCGCCAGACGGACTTCGCCGAACTGACCTTACATATGTATTTTTTTAGGTCCCTAATCAGTAATCATGCGTAAGTACTACATAGGTACTATATTTCCCCAAAAATCTGTCAGATAACCAAATGTCTGCCTAAAGGCGTTTTTCTATTTTATGTTTTTCAGGTCTCCTCATTCAGAGGAGTTTCTCATTTGAATTGCTTCGGACTTTGGATGATTTAATGAAACAAACGAAACATGAACGTAACCTCAAGCCCTATCATACAGTCGACACCAAGCCTAAGGAGGATTTTCCGGGCTACAAATACGATGACGAATTTGAGGCAAGAAAGAAAACTATGGAACTCGAACCTCTATTGAAAAAAATCCTTTCAAAAACACAAGCAACAAATACAGTGACCGATAACGACGAAGAAAAAGCCATATTTTTTCTCCGAAAAAATCCAACCCAAGCGTGGGTCACAGAGTGGTTAAAAAAAATTTGGAACAGACACCCAACAACAACCTCGAAAACAACCACAACCTCGAAAACAACCACAACCACGAAAACAACCACAACCACAACTAGAACCACAACTACACCCACACCCACACCCTCAACCACAACTACAACCACAAGCACACCATCTACAACTGAAGAACCAACCACGACCCAAGTGACACCAACCAATACGGAATCAAACATAGATATACCGATAAAAGATCAACCTTCGCTCTCCAAGATACTGAAGAAATTGTCGAGCACCTTAGAACAGCTTACGCAAATCCTGGGGCATAAAGAGTCAAAGGACGGGTTGGTATGCTTAAGAGTTGGGCCTGAATTTGAAGAAGCAACGCGTGGACGTCGAATGAAACGGCAAGCAGAATCCACTGAGGCTAAAAACAGTCAGAAAACCACTTCACCGTTTAGGATGTATTATTTGAGAAAAGCCAACAGGACTCTTCAGAGTGATAACAAAGTGAATGTTACTCCAGAAAACAAACACCTAGAAGAAGTTCGAGAAAAATTGTACTCTTATATCGATGACAAGTTTAAAGACGTGATCAAAAATGCTGCACCACTTCAGAATTTGAGAAACGATCTTGGGGAAAACAGCGGATTTAAAATTGGATATTTGATCGCAAATCTGGATGTACTGATCGAGAATATTCGAAAGTTAAAAGCTGATACGGATAGCAAGAGGGACATGTTCGAAGAAGAATTGTTCTTGGACACGTTTAATAAGTTGCAAAGTGCCTTCAAAGTTGTGGCCAATATTGAGACGACGGTTAATAAAACCCTGAGTGATATAAAAGTTTAATTTGCCTTTAGAAAACCTTACGCAGGTTGTGTTATGTACCTATGTGGTCTATTGTGATAAATAAAACATTACAAATAAAAAAACTGTAGCACAACGTTTATTTTCTCAGTCTAATAAAAACACTTACGTTACTTTAACACGTACTTACTTATATATAATAATTATAATAATATGTTTAGGAGTTTACTTATTCTAAATATTTTTGTGTCTTTGTCTGAGTTTGTATGTCTGACTAGAAACAATTATTAGGTCGGGTAAAACGTTTCTATTTTATATCTCAGAACAATTATTATATGAACACCATAACGGCTCGAACAAAAAGGTGCATCTTTGACTTAAAAAAATCCGGATTGAAAAAGCATAAAAAAAATGTGCTGCTTTTACTGACACTGTATTAGGTTTATAAACATTTTTGCATGTCTTCCTTTTTTTCTAACTTTAAAATGTACTGAATTTCTCCATTTTTGACACAAAGAAAAACAAATGAAAAATTGTCAGAAACAACATTTTATTATATTTATTCCTTTTTTGAAATTTAATCTTTTTACTGACATCAAAACCAGCCAGATACAATTAATACATCCAAAGATATTTAGCTACAAATATACACATAAAGAATACGAGCAAAATACGAAAAGTCTTTTTACCCGACCTATACTATTATTAAATGCTGTTATAAATGTGCAATGGGGGAAAAAAGTCTTTTCGTACTTTTTTCATCATCCGAGCTCAGGAAAGAGGTTTTATACCACTCCCCCTCTAAAAAGCCACTTTTACTCACGCAAAACAGTGATTAAAGAGCACTTTTGCTCACTGGATTGAATTTGAATTAAGAACACCAAAACAGTGAGAAAAAGTACCAACCTATTCAACCTCCATATCAACGCATGCTATACAACCTTCATGCGCAAAAAGTAGGTACCTACTTTCAATACAAAGTATACAAACTCTTTGTGCAAATATGTTCTCGAGATTTGATTGGCCGTTGACATTTCCGACAAGGATTTTAGAGGAAAAAAATAAAAACATTAGAAAATTGGCGCTATTTTGATTGAAAAGGTTGTACGAAAACAAAGTTTAGTGATTACGACTGAAAATGCATTCACGTGATGAAGAAGTGTTAACACCTGAGTTCATGAAAGAAAGGGCGGCTAATATAACAGAAAACTTGCTGCCCGTCAAATCACGGCTGGTTTATATCAAAGCCTACGATGATTTTTGCAAATGGAAAAATGAAAATCAGGCTGCAGGCACATTTTCAGAGTCTGTTTTCCTAACGTATTTTGAAGAACTATCGAAGAAAAAGAAGTCATCGACACTTTGGAGCATATATTCTATGCTACGCAGTACTATAAAAACAAGGCACGACATAGAAATAAAAACATAGGTACTCGAAATTGCAAGCCTACCTTAAAATCTATCATATATCACCATATACCACCACAATGTCGCAATAAACGTTTTGAGTTTGAGTTTGAAAAAGGCTATCAGAAGGCTACAAACCCAAAAAATCCTTGGTTTTTACCGCTGAAAATGTTGAGCGTTTTTTGAATGAAGCGCCAAACTCGCAATTTCTAGCAATAAAAGTAAGTAATCTTCAACACATTTTAATTAACCTTCTTGCCGCAATGTAAAAGTAGTTTAGAAATATATAATTTCTTATTAATTACTATCAACATAAATGTTGTAACAGATTTTCTATTTTTGTTTACAGGTTGCGTTGATTATGGGCATTAGTGGAGCCTGTCGTGCAAATGAGCTTGTTAGACTGACTGTGGATGATGTGCAAACGATCTCTGTCACCGCTTTGCTGGTTACTTTGAGGGAGACAAAAACGAAAATCGATCGAACCTTCGTAATCCGAGATGATTACATGAAAATCGTAAAAAAGTACCTAAGTGTTCGTCCTCCGAATGCAAACAACAATAGATTCTTTTTGTTCTATTCTAAAGGTAAATGTACAAAAAACCCGATTGGTATAAATACAATTGGTTTCATGCCAAAAGAAATTGCATCATTTCTGGAGCTACCAAATGCCGAGATGTATACAGGACATTCTTTCCGAAGGACCTCTGCAACGTTATTAGCGAATACTGGTGCAGATATGACGGAATTAAAGCGACATGGCGGATGGAAGTCTACTACCGTCGCTGAAGGTTATATCGAAGATTCTATCGAAAATAAATCAAAACGCAGCCTTCAGATAGCAAGTAGCATAAACCTGAAGAAACCTGAAGACCCATGGACTCCACGCCCTTCAACGTCCAACGAAGCCCCAGAGTTTCCTCCAGCTGAATCTTCTGACCATCGGCAAGAAATAAATATCGCGTCGCAAGTTGACCACCCCAATAGAACACCCAATAAGAATATAACGCTTAATTTTAGTAATTGTTCAAATTTTAATGTACATATTTAATAATTTTACTTCCTTTTTTTTCATAATTAAATGTTCTTTCGCTTAATTCTTTCTTTTTCTCGTAATCATGGTATAAAGTATCGTATGCAACTCTTGAATAAAACGGATTTAAAGCGAGTGCCATGAATCACTCGCGTCGCTCAGGATTATAACACTTGAATCACTCGCTACGCTCGCGATTCAATCATCGTGAATCACTCCCTACGGTCGTGATTCAGTTGAATAATCCTTTACTTGCTCGCGGTTCATCTATGGCCCTCGCATTAAATCCGTCCTTTATTCACTAGTTGCATAATGTACTATTGTTGCTGTCAAAAGAGTCCGTGAAAGTTCGCGTTTCCGAAAGCGGGCGGAAAACTAGAAATCGTTCCATTTTCAAACTCATTACACACTCTGATGTTTAAATGGTTCATGTCATGACGAGGAACCTACCACAGTCTACCACTCACTATGCTTGATAGTGTGGCGATACTACGACTGTTTTTTTTTCATCAATTTTTAGGGAACCCGCGTATAGCCGTTTTATAACACGCCCCGGCGCGGCAGTCCGGCACCGGCGGCGCCGGTTTAGTGAGTAAACGCACGAGACGGTTTTTCTTGACCTCGAGGTCAGTGAACTTTCAACGGCTATTTCGATATAAAATCAGTCATTTTTGTCTTTTCCCCACCCTGATAATCCCACATCCCCACGAGTCCCGAATGCTTTAAATGGCGATTATTAAAAATATAACTCTAAAACTACTGTTTTCCGCCGGTTCCCGTATTTTGGTATCGTCTATAAATACACTAATCTACATTTAAAAACCATCATGCATAACTGCATAAGCATCGCAGTCGTCTAGGTCTTTCCGTTTAATTTACCTCGCTCGAATCATGTAAAGTATTATGCTTACCTCGGGGTGTAAGTAGCTATTTCACCCTCGAACTATAGTCTCAGTCTTATTCATAAAAATCCCTTATAATAGGTTTAAAACGTTCAATAGTTAAAATGCTCTAAAGCTCCAATAAACGTATCATAAAATTAATTATTCATAAATGCTCAATAAACCTCTAATAGCTAACATGACTTTATAAGATACTTTGGCGTTATTATGTTGTCGTTCTGACGACAATTACGCTCTAAAAAATAAAATATCTGACAATTGCTGTCAAAACAAACAACAAGTGTGGTCTCAGATCAATGAAACTCTTTACTTTTTTACTCCTTGAGTGTGGTCATAAACGTCAAGTTCAACCAACCTAACCATGGAGTAAGAAAGTAAAGAGTTACATTGATCTGAGAACTTGACATGACAATCAGCTGTTCATAAAGTCGGCCATTTTACTCTCTATTAGAGGTTTATAGTAGGGTCCGGCCTTCTATAACTTATGAAGGTTTTATTGAAGGTTTATAGAACGTTTTAGTGCTATTGATCGTTTATGAATAATGTTTTTCATAATCAACCCTATAACAAGCCAATAAACCTCTCATAAGTTTTTATGAATAAGACTGAATTAAATATCTCGGGTAGGCTCGATCCTTAGCGCTCTTTGCGAGCTGCGCTCGCACGGGCTCCAAATTGGACCTTCGTCCGAAATAGCTCTCTTTCACTCCTTGTGTAACAATCTACTATTACCTGACCTATTATTAAATGCTGTTATAAATGTGCAATAGGGGCTTTACAACTTCGGTGAATGCAGCTTTTAAATCAGGGGGTTAACAGCTATGAAGGATGGTACAAGCAGCCCTTGAAATTTCACATGCTGACTGAGCCACCAAGCTGATTAACGGGCACATGACAGGCCGTTGTAGGCCGCCCCTAATTTACACAGGGCAAACCAATCTAGTGAAACAAATTAGTTTCCGTGTTTGGAATTGCATGTGCTCTATACCTAATTGTAGATTTGTATATGTGTGTAATTTGTGTAACGTGTGTAATTAATTTGTTAGTAGCTATTTATCGCGATACCTTCAGATTTACTATTTCGTTCCAGTCAATAGAGACTCCGAAGAGAATCTTAACTAGTGGTGAAAAATGCTTGCTTTTATTATTCTTTGTGAGTATTTTTAACTTACTTCAAAAAGAAGGGTTCTTAATTCCGTGGTGTTTTTAAAGTTCGTTGCTTACCTCAAAACTAGTATACTAGTATTATTTGTAAACTGCTTACAAAAAAAAGTTCTAAAGGTGACTGACTTTGACTGTCCTGTATTATTGCATGGTATTTAGATTAGGCCTGTATTAAGTTGTCTGTCCGGTTTCAATAAACTATCTTCCTCAATCAGATAGATAGGGTCGAATTTTACATAAGTTTTATAGCGCAACTATCTTATCTAACTCTAGTAATGTGAAAACGATTGACAGATAGATTATGAAACAGGACGAGTCGTATCCGACAACAGCGACCTCTGCTATTCTTTCGTGTGCTGTTGAATCCAATTCGATTTAAATATGTTACGTGGGATACATTATTGCTTTTGCGATTTACGACTATGTATTCTTTTAGGTTCCTAATCATGCAAAGGTACTGCTAGGTACTAAATTTCCCCAAAATTTTGTCAGAGAATCAATCTAAAGTCAGCCTGAATGTAAGGTATATTTTTTTCTATCCTATGTATTTCAGGTCTCCTTATTCAGAATAGTTGCTCATTTGAACTCCCTCAGTGGTGGGTGGATGACGTAACGGCACAAAAGAAAGATGAACGCAATCTCAAGTCCTTTCATACAGTCGACACTAAGTCTAAGGAGGATTTTTCGGGCTACGCTAGACACGCTTACAACGATGAAGAAACTGAGGCAAGAAAGAAAACTAAGGAACTCGAACCTACATCGAAAACAATCCTTTCAATAGCACAGCGCAGCACAACAACAAACACAGAGACCGATAACTACGGAGAAGAACCCATATTTTTTCTCAGAAATGCCTTCCAAAACTGGTTTCAGAAACTTTGGAACAGGCCCTCAACCACAACTACAACCACAACCACACCATCAACAACCGAAGAACCACCCACAACCAAAGTGACACCAACCACTACGAAATCAAACATAGATATACCGATAAAAGATGAAGCTTCGCTCTCCAAGATAATGAGAAAATTATCGAGCACCTTAGAACACCTTACGAAAATTCTTGGGGATAAAGAGTCAGAGGACGGGTTGGTATGTGTAAGAGTTGCGTCTTTCGAAGACGCAACGCGCCGACGTCGAAAGAAACGGCAAGCCGAATCCACTGAAGCTAAAAACAGTCAGAAATCTACTTCACCATACAGGATTTATTATTTGAGAAAAGCCAACAGAACTCTTCAGAGTGATAACCAAGTGAATGTTACCCCAAAAAACATACACCTAGAAGAGGTTCGAGACAAATTGTACTCTTATATCGATGACAAGTTTAAAGACGTGATCAAAAATGCTGCACCACTTCAGAATTTGAGAAACGATCTTGGGGAAAACAGCGGATTTAAAATTGGATATTTGATCGCAAATCTGGATGTACTGATCGAGAATATTCGAAAGTTAAAAGCTGATACGGATAGCAAGAGGGACATGTTCGAAGAAGAATTGTTCTTGGATACGTTTAATAAGTTGCAAAGTGCCTTCCAAGTTGTTGGCAATATTGAGATGACGGTTAATAAAACCCTGAATGATATGAAAGTTTAATTGCCTTTAGAAAACCTTACGCAGCTTGTGTTATGTATGTTGTGTATTGTGATAAATAAATGTTACAAATAAAAAAAAAAACTTTTATTTTCTCAGTCTAATAAAAACACTTACGTAACTATAACACTGGTATACATATAATAATTATAATAATATGTATAGGAGTTTACATATTCTAAATAGGTATTTTTGTGTCTTTGTCTGAGTTTGTATGTCTGACCAGAAACAATTATTAGGTCGGGTAAAAAGTTTCTTCATATCTTGTATTAAAACCGTAACGGCTCGAACAAAAAGGTGCAACTTTGACTTAAATAATTCCGGATTGAAAACGCATAAAACAACTTTCAAATCAAAATCAAAAACTTTATGCTGCTTTTAATGACACTGTATTGGGTTCATAAACATCACAACTTTTTTTACGGCCATCGTTGCATGTCTTCCTTTTTTTTTCTACAAATGTACTGAATTTCTCCATTAGATTCACTCATTTTGACATAAAGAAAAACACATGAAAAATTGTCGGAATTTTTTTTTATTATAATTATTCCTTTTTTTAAAATATAACCTTTTTAATGACATCAAAACCAGCCAGATACAATTAATACATCCAAAGATATTTAGCTACAAATATACACATAAAGAATACGAGCAAAATACGAAAAGTCTTTTTACCCGACCTATTATTAAATGCTGTTATAAATGTGCAATAGGGGCTTTACAACTTCGGTGAATGCAGCTTTTAAATCAGGGGGTTAACAGCTATGAAGGACGGTACAAGCCGCCCTTGAAATTTAACATGCTGAATGAGCCACCAATCTGATTAGCGTGCACATGACAAGAACCGTTGTAGGCCGCACCTAATTTACACAGGGCAAACCAATCTAGTGAAACAAATTAGTTTCCGTGTTTGAAATTGCATGTGCCTTATACCTAATTGTAGATATTTGTATATGTGTGTAATTTGTGTTAGGTGTGTAATTAATTTGTTAGAACTATTTATCGCGATACCTTCAGATTTACTATTTCGTTCCAGTCAATAGAGACTCCGAAGAGAATCATAACTAGTTTTTAGAAAGACAGAAATTTGCAGTTTTCAGATTTTTCCCTTTACTTGTGCTGTAAGATCTTGCTTCGTGCCAAATTTCATGATTCTAGGTCAACCGGAAGTACCCTCTAGGTTTTGATTCCCTTGCGAATATCAAGCAATTTCAGCAAAATTTAGACATATGCGGTATCTTTTGATTGCGTTGACCTATAAGTTTAATTTTTTCACAACTTTAAGAGATCTCAGATTTGAGTAATCCATATTAATTTCAACTTTATATCTCCATGCGTTTCTGAGAAAAAGTCTTAACAGACGGTGAGACAGACAGACAGACAGAAATTTACAGTTTTCGGATTTTTCCCTTTACTTGTGCTATAAGACATACCTTCATTCCAAATTTCATGACCCTAGGCCAACCGGAAGTACCCTATAGGTTTTGATTCCCTTGCGAGTTCCACGCGATTTCATACAAATTCAGCAAAATTATGACAAAATATCGCGGTTTCTTTTCATTGCGTGGACCTAGAAGTTTCAAGCTGAAGCTAAAAACAGTCAGAAAACTACTTCACCGTATAGGATTTATTATTTGAGAAAAGCCAACAGGACTCTTCAGAGTGATAGATAACCAAGTGAATGTTACCCCAAAAAACAAACATCTAGAAGAGGTTCAAGATAAATTGTACTCTTATATCGATGACAAGTTTAAAGACGTGATCAAAAATGCTGCACCACTTCAGAATTTGAGAAACGATCTTGGGGAAAACAGCGGATTTAAAATTGGATATTTGATCGCAAATCTGGATGAATTTACTAATCGGGAATATTCGAAAGTTAAAAGCTGATACGGATAGCAAGATAGGTACGTTCAATAAGTTGCAAAGTGTCTTCAAAGTTGTTGCGAATATTGAAACGACTGTTAATAAAACCCTGAGTGATAAAGATAAATATAAAAGCCTCTTTATTCTCATAATTAAATATGAGTAGTAATTAATTAATCAGATTTAAAAAAATCCATGCATTAACATCAATGTTAACATTAATTTACTATAAATTTGTAATAGAATTAAATGAATGAAATTAAATTGAAAATAAATAAATAATTATCTAATACTTATATTATTATCATTAAATCGGTCCTAGTATGAGGTACCCATTTACGGGTAAAGGCCTCCTCCAACTTCATCCACAAATCCCTGTCTTTGGCCAGTCTGCTCCAGGTAACTCCCGCCACTTCTACGATGTCGTCCCGTCAGCGTCGTCGTGGACGGCCCTTTGATCTCGTTGCTTCTCTTGGGTACCAAACCAATGTAAGATTTTTTCGCTCCATCTTCCATCTGTCATTCTTGCTGCATGTCCAGCCCGCCTCCACTTAAGTTGACACATGAGCTTCGCGGCATCTATAACTTTCGTCTGCTTTCTTATGTCTTTGTTTCTTTTTCTGTCTCTCTTTTTAAACCCCAGCATACTTCTTTCGGCTGAGTGTGAAACCCTGAGTGATATGAAAGTTTAATTGCCTTTAGAAAACCTTACGCAACTTGTGTTGTGTATTGTGTTAAATAAAACGTTACAAATAAAAAAAAGAAACTGTAATACAATTTTTATTTTCTCAGTCTAATAAAAACACTTACCTACGTAACTGATTTGTAATATATAAAATAGCACCATTAACATCTTCGAGACCCCGTATCAAAGTCAAACTAAAACTAAGTTTTATTGATGTGGCAGAACATTAATAATAAATAAATAAAATAAAAACTATAACACTGGTATATAATAATTATATTAAGATGTTTAGGAGTTTACATAATCTAAATATTTTTGTATCTTTGAGCTTGTATGTCTGACCAGAAACAAATATTAAATGCTGTTATAAAAGTGCAATAGGGGCTTTACAACTTCGGTGAATACAGCTTTTAAGTCAGGGGTATATCAGCTATGAAGGGCGGTCCAAGCCGCCTCTGTTTAACATGCTGAGCCACCAAGCTGAGTAGCCGGCACATGTCAAGAACCGTTGCAGGCCGCCCCTAGTTTTCACAGGACAAACCAATCCAGTGAAACAAATTAGTTTTAGTGTTTGAAATTGCATGTGCTCTATCTAATTGTTGATATTTGTATAGTGTGTTATTTGTGAATGTGTTTAATTTGTGTTAGGTGTGTAATTTGTTATTAGCTATTTATCGCGATACCTTCAAATTTACTATTTCGTTCCAGTAAATAGAGACTCCGAAGATAATCATAACTAGTCGTGAAAATGCTTGCTTTTATTATTCTTTGTGAGTGATCCTTTGTGAGTATTTTTAGCTGACTTCAAAAAGGAGGGTTCTTAATTCCGGTGTCATTCTTAGGGTTCCTAACTCTTTATTAATCTGTGTTTAGGGTCCCGTACCCGAAGGGTGCTAAACGGGACCCTATTACTAAGCCTCCGCTGTCCGTCTGTCCGTCTGTGCCGCGGAACATCTTTTAAATACTGGGGCAACAAACTGTTGCAGGAAGTTAATTCATAATTCGTAATTTTTAAAAGGGATTAAGTTAGAACTACTTAGAACAGACAGTTTAGCAATGCCAGTCAAAATAATATTTCTTTTCTCAGATAGGGTGACAGAGGCACCACTTAATTTACTTTTGAAAAAATAAGATTAATTAAGAATTAACCGCCTGCAACAGTCTGTTGCCCTGGTACTTTACGGGTAAGTACTCCACTGAGTGCTCCATGCAACTTTTTTCACGGGACTACTAGGAAAGGATTTAAACTTGGTTTATATAATATTATTATCTGTGGTTTAGATATCTATTTCTTTATTGTTTAGTCGTAACTGACAACAGCGACCTCTGCTATTCTTTCGTGTGCTGGTGAATCCGATTTGGGTTCGTAATCATGCGTAGGTAGGTACTATATTTCCCCGAAATTTTGTCAGATAATCAAAAGTCTGTCTGAAGGTAAGGTATTTTTTTCTATTTTATGTCTTTCAGGTCTCATTCAGAGGAGTTTCTCATTTGAATTCCTTCAGACTTTGGATGACTTAACGAAACAAACGAAACATGAAAGCAATCTCAAGCCCTGTCATACAGTCGTAATCGACACCAAGTCTAAGGAGGATTTTCCGGTCTACACTAGACACGCTAACAACGATGAAGAAACTGAGGCAAGAAAGAAAACTAAGGAACTCCAACCTATATTGAAAAAAATCCTTTCAATAACACAGCACAGCACAGCAACAAACACAGAGACCGGAGAAGAAGAAGCCATATTTTTTCTCAGAAATGGCTTCCATGACTGGTTTCAAAACATTTGGAACATGCCCCCAACCACAACCACAAGCACACCATCAACAATTGAAGAACCAACCACAACCCAAGTGACACCAACCACTATGGAATCAAACATAGATATACCGATAAAAGATAAACCTTCGCTCTCCAACGCACTGAAGAAATTATTATCGAGCACCTTGCAAAGTGCGTTTAAAGTTGTTGCCAATATAGAGACGACGGTTAATAAAACTCTGAGTAATTTGAAACTTCAATTGCCTTTAGAAAACCCTTCGCAGCACAAATAAAAAATAACTGTAATACAACTTTTATTTTCTCAGTCTAATTAAACACTTACGTAACTATAACACTGGTATAGGTACTTACAATAATTGTATTCTAGGAATTTAGTCTTATTTTAAATATTTTAGTGTCTTTGTCTGAGTTTGTATGTCTGACCAGAAACAAATATTAAGTAAATGCTGTTATAAATGTGCAATAGAGGCTTGACAACTTCGGCGAATACAGTTTTTAAGCCAAGGGAGTTAGCATTACAGCTATGAAGCGCGGTACAAGCCGCCCCTGAAATTTAACATGGCATGGCTACCAAGCTCAGTAGCGAGCACATTGCAAGAACCTTTATAGGCCGCTTTTAATTCACACAGGGCAAACCAATCGAATAATATACAACTGATAGGAGCGGCGGAAGCCGCCCCTGAAACACATGGCTATGAGAGGCGAATTTCATGTTGTCCAGCGGGGCAATTCCGGCGCTAGCGGGGTTATGTCCATGGTCGAAATATCAATTTTGAGATACTGAAATCTCTATCAAAAACAAGAAAAAGCTATTCTTACGACTAGCCTTTCGACCAACCGAGATATCTCGACCCGTTTTCGATCGAAATAAATATAAATTAAGATCGTTCTCGACGGATTTAGGCGGTATCAAAACCGATATCTCGACTGCGTAGATAATCTCGATAGCGCGAGAATCGGGGGCCTGGAGTTGATCAGAGTGTATTGAATATATGTATCCGGTCAGAGATTATCAAAACATGTCTAAACTCTAAACCTAAACAATTATGTATGTCAGTACTTAGTTGTGAGTAAACAATAACAATGTAGTAACAATCTAATTAAATATGCTTTGAATTTGTACTTCACTCCTTTGAGAAACTTGTTGATCTTTTAGTCTAGGTTTTAAACTGGGTTGCCAGTTTTTATAGATATCTACAATTAGGTAGTTTTCATAACTATCATCTTTAGGTATAATATATTATTGCATGATTATTTATCTTGCTTTAGTTGAACCCTGCGGCTTCCTATTCGATTGTAAAATAGACTCCATTACAACTGAGGCAGCGTCGACTTTACTGCATCTGGAAATAAAACATAATTTATGTTAAGTAGTAGACCATTTAGACTATTAAATTCATATAAATACGGAGTTTTCTACATAATCTAGACTCTGGACTAAGTAGTTACTTTCGAAACAACGCTATGCTCCAGTCAACCCTTTAATTACCTATTGACATTCCCTTATTGTATCTACGTTACCGTTAGAGTACAAAACCTGATACCTAATGTGCACATAACTAGGTAATTTGAAGATTACCTGGTACGATCCGTCAAAGTGAAAATAAACTTAAAAAAAATATTTAAAACTTTACCTAGTTAATTTGCATATTAACGGATGGTACACCGTTAAAGTGCAAAGACGGTGAGCAAAACACTTTCATCCCGTTTTATTTGCACACGCTTCGCTGCGCTCGCTCCGGTTTTGCTTCTTCTAAGTTCCAACCTAACCTAACCCATTAGGCTTATGGCCAAGGTTGTCCAATAAATCTAGGAACAAGTCTTAAGTTGAAGCATTATGTACAAAATGACTTGACATTCTCAGAATTGTATATTTCCAGATATATTTTATAAAGTCAATTTTGTGGAAAAAAAAGACAGCATTTGATGGCACTTTTACATGACGTCATTCTGTTGTTATTTCGTAGAACTCAGGAACAAAAGTTCCGTTTTGACAGTTCATAAAAAGTATCTATTTTGACTTGACCGACCACAAGCCACAATAACCTACTCTAGCCAAAGATGTTTTAGTAGAAATATTACAATTGGTTTCATGTTGGATTTATTATTTAAATCAAAGACAGTACCGACATTTCATTCAAGTAAGAATCTGCTTTATGCATGAAAGTACTTGAGTGCAAAAAAGCATACGGTAAATGCTTCTTTGCACTCAGGTAAGTACTTTGTTTGCGTAATTATTTGAAGCCAGCGCGATTGGCAGTGGCGTGTGAGAGTCGTCATATAAGTTCCTGGAAGGGTCTCACTCACCTGGGGAACATGTCCTTGCACTTGAGATCGGTCCAGCCGGTCAGAGCTTCGTACAGCATCACATCGAGCGCGCGGTCCGCTGACAACTCTCCGCTCAGCATTCTCAGCGCCAGGCTGGAACGTTTACAAATATAACAAATAATAAATATATATCTTCTTTTACTTTATACTTATTCAAAGAAGGCTTCAGCCTACACTATGTAAATGTTATCTTTGTTAAACAATACTTTTTTTTTGGTTTATAAAAAAAACCGCCTGATGAAGTGTGGCTGTGACTTGTTACCCTGTTAAGCTGATCACTTTCGAAAGATTGAACCGATTTAAATAAAACAGAGAAGTCTCCATTCCAAATTAAACACATTAAAATCCGTCACCTGTTTGATCGTTTAGGGGCCTACGGCAAACACAATACACGCACACACACACATACCTACACCCTAACAGACAGACATATGCTTCAGACTTAGGAGGTGTCCTAAGTCTGAAACATAGTATGTTGTTCTCTTTTTTCGTTGGTGATAAAACACCAATTTCAGACATCTCGCTTCGCGCGCCCTTAAAAAGCTGCGCTTTCTGCTAGTTATTTACTTGCAGGCAGGTACCCGAAAGGTTATCTACTCGTAAGTATAGGATATACTCATGAATTATTTTTTACCGGAACAATAAGTAGGTAATCCTTTGTTACTACCTAAATAGTCGGTAAATTAACTAGGTAATTGCTTCCGATTTTGAAGGCAGATGCACTAAACTAAAAGGGGAACTAAGCTCTCTAAACGTCATCATGACGTCATCTTAGTTGCTTAGCTCTAATCGGTAATTGGAAGGCGCCAAAATAAATTATTTTTTCTTTTTAAAAGTTAATTTTAACTTGTCTAGTTTAGAGTGTACCAATTTGTATCGATTTCGTATTCGGAAGGCATTTTACCTCTCCAATTTTAGTTCCTTTTTGACAGATAGCAGTTAAACATAACTGGCATGGTTTTTGGTGGCAACTAAAAATAGTTTACTGGGAAATGTATTTTTGTGGGTTATAGAATGTGATTTTCTTGAGAATTCCGTCGAATTTCAATATTAATTAGCATATATTTAGATGAACGGAACGTTTTGACGTTTAATTTGGGGGCTGAAAATCTCGATTGGTTATTTATTTTTCGAGCTTCATTTCTCTGCAACATTAAAAGTATGTACGTGTGATCTTGTGTGTATCTACTTACCTTACGACACAGTCAGACCAGGGCAAAGGTGTCTGGCATGAGCTGGACAGAATACCTACTTGTTGATACCTACTATTTAGAGGTAAGTGAGTGCAATTTCGATAGGTAATTCAACAACTTATCATCGTAACATTTCCTACTTACATTGCTTCTGTTGTTCCCACAATAGGATACTTACCGTGTAGCAAACACCTTATCAATCCCTACCCTTCTCCTAAATTGAAATGGAATTGAAACTGGTTGAAATTCATTCATACAGACCCTCAAAAGTATACCTAATACCTATATAGTTACCTATCAATTTGTTAGGAATACCTATCTGAATAGCAGTTAAAATTATTCTAGAATCTAGATAATACGCCAAGGAAACCCTGATCAACTGACCCTGAATTTTTAATTGAAGAAAGCCCAGTTTGATAACTTTCACACCCATCACAAGGTAGGTAGGGAGGGTACCCATTTTTCCATGTACTCACCTAACTAAACTAGAATCATTTTCTTTACAGTTACCTATGCACAAAGAAAAAAGTCAGAAGTTATCTCAATCTCAAGCCCCCGAACAACAACATTTGATGTTTTCAATAAGTACAAGGCAACTCCTACATCAAATTGAAGATGATGATGAAAATGTATTTTGTGGACATTCTGTACTGCATAGTTATTCAAAATCAAGATTTAAATGTTGAATCTCTGTATTTTGTGCCCATTATATACTTCTGACTATGTAAAAGGATATTTATTTGATGAAAAACTCATTTCATTTCAACAAGGTATGTACACTACACTATTTCCCAACAAATAAGTAAGTTGACTGAAAGATATTCATGGTTTTGATAAATCCAAGTAACTATATTAAAGTTTAACGGTTAATAATTATAATAAAAGGGGATTGCTTACTTACTTTTCAGTTAAACTCCTTGGTTATATCAAAATCATCCAATGTTTCAAGGTTATCAGACTTTGTTGGAGAATACTGTACTTACATATGGGTAAATTATGTTAGGTATGTTATTTATTTAACATTTTTGATTTAATTTTGGATATTTATGTTTTGACAAAGCTCTGTATGGATTTATGATAGGTAGTTTAATTTAATTATATTTATTCTACATAAACACAAATTCTTTATTTATCAAAATGGTTCTTATGTAAACACCCATACACTAGGCGAACCTGTTTAATTATATTTTAAAGTAAAGTAAGATGGATAGATAAAATAAATCACTTTATTCACTGTTACAAAACACATTTATAATTACAGAAAAACAAGGAAGTCTTTATTCATAATAAATACCATTACAAAGAAAGTAGTTTTATGTGACTACAGTCTTCACAAAATAAAAGGCCCGCTTAGACAGTTCACGCCCATGAAGTTTTAACCCCTAATGCATAGGTAATAGAAGCAGTTTTCCTAGATGCTTGTACGGTTAGCTTGTATGCACCAGTTGGCTTTTATTACCTATGCATTAGGGGTTAAAACTTCATGGGTATGAACTGTCAAAACGGGCCTTTTATTTTGTGAAGACTTTACCTACTAGCATAGCTAGGACCACAGCACAGGTAGCCTTATGCAAACCTCCTTATTAGTAAAACTCTGCATTCCACTTATGTTAATGGCTTAGGCATTTATTCAAGATTGGGTGCTGGAAGCTGGATGGATAGTTTCCACATTAGGTATCCATTGTGTATGCTGCAATCCTGAAATACAATAAATCTTTATTTCAGGACATAAAAATCCCATGAAATGACATGAAAACTAGACAATAATAAAATAAACAATAGGGAGTCGGGATTTCAACTTGAATGGATTCTTGTTATAGGTACATTGAATTGATCCGTATGAATCTGTGACGCTATGATGTTGCTTCAGTAATAAGATTATGCATGCCTAGCGGCCACTTGACAATATATTAAAGTTCTCTGGAATTTACTGTGTGAATTTGACAGACTTGTGAAATGTGCATCTGATAGGCACTTAGAGGCTTGTGTCATGGTCAGTAACTACGCATGCTATGTTACAGAAGGGATCAATACTGTCAAACATACTTATTATATCATGCCATTTGAAACAGAGATCTGAAACTAATTATAAGTATGGAATATATTTTATGGATACATACCACTTTGTAGTTCGATAGGAATATCTCTAATACGGTATAATAAGTCGTGGTAGGCTGATCACATGCTTTTAATGCTGGCGTATGCAATAATCCAAAATAAACCCTGCAAAAACAAACAAATTAGACCCAGCGTTTTGGAGTGCATTTTGGCAGTTTTTGTGCCATTTATGACGATCGATTATAGCAGTATAGGCACCTACACTTCCGATGATGCAAGAATTTGTGATATTTGGTGGATATTTGTCTCATAATTGGGCTAAAACACAATCATACACACAAATTACGACACCTCACTCAACATCGCAAATTCGCAACATAGGTACGTATTTCTATAAGACATGGAGCAAAGAAGTTAGGTAGACGTACTATGATGCTGCTTTTGTGCTTTGCTGTCTGTAATCTTTCACATTTCCACCTTATTATTGATAGAAAATAAATAATTTAGCCGCACGTAAAACTGAAATGAATGTTGACTGACGTTTTGACATAGCGCCAACCGCTCTAACTAACCGTTCGGAAACTGATTGAACATAATTGTAGTTTATTTGCAATGAGTTTTCTCATGTTAATAATGTACGATAGATGTTACAAATTTGATCAAAAACAGCTTAAAATGCTTCTATTATATTAAATCAGTAATAACATGTAATTTTAATTAATGGGTTCTTTAATTACCATTGATAAAATAATCTCGATTCTCCAAACCTAATCGAGAAATAAAAAGATACATTGTGGTTCCGAACAGTCCCTGTGGGCGCTAATGCGTATAGTGTGAAAAAAAATCGACAACTATTCTTAGATCGCGTTTAGAGAACGTGACTCCCAAATACCGATTAACGTAATTCAAACTAATATTAGTTCTCAAAATAGTTTAGAGCAGCTAGTTGTCCGTGCCTTCAAAATCGGAAGCAATGAGCACATACTTAGTGTTGGCCTTACCCATTGATCCTCGCCATGATCCCGTAAGGCGGGTTCAGCTTTGCCGTCGCCGCAAGATTCTTGCAGTACAACAACCAAACGCAATCCAACTCGGTATAAAACGTGCTGTTTTTACTGGCAGCACTGGTCGAGCTGTCAGATTTCGGCAGCTTGTTGTTGTTTTTGTTGTTGTTGTAAGACGTCTGGAGGTGGTTGAGGGCGTGTGTGTTGCCGTCTATGTTGCGTGATATTTGCGTCTGGATGTTGGAGTTGATGGCCTCCCGGTTTGACAGCTGGTTGAGGACCATTCTGTAAAATAATAGCGATCAGTGCATTTGTATGTTACGGGTAATGTTAGAAGGATAATTAAACTTAAGTTTACCCGGGTATAACTAGTACCTTTAATATAACCATTTGTATTAATACATCTTTTTTTTTCCCCGAGTTTTCCCGTATACATCTAGTAGGTAATGCAAACTCAAACTCAAACTCAAATGTTTATTGCGTTCTAAGTGTTGTACAGATGTTACATTATATGTAGGTATAGGTAACGCCAAACAACTTGAACAAATGACCTTGCATGCGCAGAAACCATCTGATATATGAAACTGCGCACCACGGTATGGGGTGCGGGACGCGGCGTGCGGAAGGAGCATCGCATCGAGCGCGCCTAGCCACGCTATTGGTAGATCATTCAACCATCGTTTCCCGCTTTGAGTTCACACTTGCGTGCAGTGAAATCACGGATAAAAAATGCCTCGACGTCCTAACGTAGTTTTAAAAAGGCAAGCCAGAAAAATGGTATATGATGAGTTTTCTATCGATGGAGATATTATTATGTTTTATAGGTGTACGTGGAAAAACGTAATTTTAGGGAATTTCAATCGTAGGTATCCCATAAAAATCTTGTCTTTTGTCAAATCATTATTCTTTGTTAATAGACACCAATAAAGACTACATATGTCGCTAAATAATTTACAGTTTTATTTTGATAGTCATATCCACAGACCATTAAATCTGTATAGTTCGCAGCAAATGTACCTACCTACTTCGCGTGTCTCAAACAGTTATTGTGCACCTGTTACCGCTCAGTCCCTCATGCAAATGGTACAGTATATTTTCTCATTTTCTATCGATTGAACTAAGTAAGTATATAGTATTGTGCACTGAGATTCATGCAGTATACTGTAGGTACGATTTGTTTTGAGAATTTTAAGTGCGTCGTTTTTTTTGGCACGTAAGTGTACATGCGCAAACTTTCCCCCACCACGTCACATTTTGCTCAAGTTGTTTGGCGTCTACTATAGGAACTTATGACTTAGAACCCTTTTCGGGTATTGCACTGCACAGTAATCTCACATACATCTGAATCTTATATGGCTATGCCTAGCAAAAGTCTGTTGTCATGGTCCTTATTAGGGAAGGTTTTGTTGAACCGTATACAGACAGACGACGAGAATAAAAATAATAATGGACAAAGAAGAAGAAGAACTTGTAAATCGACTTTGATTTTATTTCACAAGTTTTCTTAATTGATGAAATTTTTTGTATTTTTAAATATTCCATACTATAGCTGGAAATTTCCCGCAAGTCGAGAACGAGAATGTTTTAAGAACTCATAGGGCGGTTTCAGGGAGCACTTATCCAGTGGAGAGCGCATAGATACATTTTCCTTTGAAACACAACCACAGAAGAGATAATAGTACTCCGTACAGAACGGCCACTCCCTTCCCCGCGCTGATTCAGATACCGCACCCCACCCCTGGCGTCTAGGAACTGGTTGAAATATCAATAGACGCGGTTGAACGCCTGACGAGTAAATAAATAAATAAAAGTTGTTTATTTCTTATAAACTGTTAAAAACACAGAACAAGACTTCCCATTAAGTAATAAGAATATACTTGTGTTGGGAATGACTCGCAACTTCTCTTAAGATTCTAGCGTACAGTTTGTACCTATGTAAACATTTTTTATTTATTTTTTAATTCTTTTGAAGTTAACAAATAAAGGTATGTTATGTATGTGAGAGGGTGTGTGTGTGTGTGTGTTGTGTGTGTGTGAGGGTGACCGCGCGTATACGGTGAATAATAACCGGTAATATAATATGGTGAAGTTTTGTGCATTATTTGTGTGTCTGTCGTCAACTAGAAACAGCAAAGACAGGAGATTCTTTCGGTTCCCGACTGATGAAAGAAGGTAAGCAACAGCAACTCTATTGTTGTTCTTTTGAGAAATAAAAATTCTAATACCTTAACTCCCGGAATGTAACTTGGTCAGCGTTTGCTGTGTGTGTCTCGCTCTCTCACAAGGACAGACTTTGTGCGAGACAGAGACAGAGTTATATGTTTGTAGTACTTACTAGCTACTGACTACGATAATTGATAATAAGTCAGTGTCGTAATATTTTATTTTTAACCGACTTCAAAAAAGGAAAGGTTCTCTAAAGGTTCTCTTTCATATTTTATTTTCTAAGATACCTAGTACTAAACCTTCCGTAATACATAATTATATAATTATCAATAAAGTACATTTATTATAGGTATTCATTTCGTGCTATCCGTTGTTGGTGCGATTCAACAACGCGAACGAAGCACTTCGAGTTGAAAAGTAGGTAGTAGGTGGGTCAATCAACTATTTTACCCACACTTTGCTGTCCCCGACCATTTATTATTAAAATACGCTAAATGGTTAAATTTACACATTTTACGAATATAACAATAGTATCTAAGCTAGCAGGCACTACGGGGAACTTGATTACGTTCTCGAAGATCTTCGTTTGTGTTTTTTTTTGCTCACATGGCGCGGTATGGTGTCCTTTGATAGTGCCGTTGAGCTGCAGTCCTCGAAGAACTTTCAGAGAGAGTGCGTGCGTTGACAGAAAAGTGTGGGTTAAGTTGATTGACCCAAGTACGCACGCACTAACTTTGTCGCGGCGGCGGCGCGCCACCATTAGCTGGGTCCACATATAGCGAGCTTCGGCCGGGTCTCGCTCGAACCCTGTAGTGGTTTGGTTGTTTTGAATCTCTCAGAGACTAGGTACCTACTTAACATAAAATTCGAATATTGTACAATCCTAACGATGTTTTTACATGTGGGGGATTTGAATGATCTGGGCGGCCATAATTCAATCTCGTAAAGATGAACACAAGTAAAAAACAATAGCACCATTGTAAAGCTTACTTATTAGGGCACAAATCACTAACATTAGTTTCGTCATCCGCGTAATAATAAACCCATACTGGTAGTCGGAAGTTGATTGTCGTTAGCCGTATTCGTGCATTTCTCAGTGTTCTATGCGCAATACTAGTTTCTGACGTTAATATTGTATCTTTTGGTTTTTATTATCAGTAAGGTGATATGGATTTTGAAAGAGCAGGTATGTCTGTATTCTTTTTGCATATTTTCGTTGACAACAGAAGTACTATGACAACTTTGGTAAAATTAAAAAAGTATGTAGTTTTAACAAATTTTTGTCCCGTTTTTATACAAATCGGAGATGATTTGTTATACTTCCCGAGATTTCCCGGCAATTCTTTTTTCTGTATCAATTACCTTGATCTTTCTACTATACGATCTTGTAAAAACCAGTCCCGGAATCACTTGGTCTTGGGAAATATGGGTGATGGAACATCACAGGTCTTAACTGCATTAATTTACAAAGTTTAACTTTTCAATTTATTTTTTATTATAGGGTCACCAGATGTTAAAATAATGTCTCGAAAGGGGTTATTCAACATAATACAGAGGCAAAAATTACCAAACATCAACAAAAAACTGTATTTTGTGGAAAATTATCTACTCTGCATTATGATGACTACAAATGATCAAATAAAGGATCTTAAGCATATTTTTTCCCGTTTCAAGTCAGAAATAAAATGTCAATAGATTGCGGCACATAATAAGGAAGAAACATTCATCAAGAATATTACAGATTGGCTGGAAGGAACATTTACAATTCCTAAATTAGTGACTCGGGCAGGGCAGCCAATGAAAACATTTGGTGAATCAAGTGAGAGGTCAAAAAGAAGAAAGAATTGAGAAGCTCGGCAGATCTAGAAGTATTTGCTCATGCTGCTTAGCCCCCTTATTCGCTAACTCAGTGATGATCACCCAATGATGATCCGTAAAAATTAAGAAGTTATTGGTGTCGTTCAATTATCGTGTAACCAAAGGATATTAAAATAATTCGGCTATTAATAATTCGGATATTAACCAAATCCATGCTAATATTAACCGACTTATTTTGATATCCTTTGGTTACACGATAATTGAACGACACCAATAGCTTCTTCATTTTTGCGGATCATCATCACTGAGTGATCAATGATCATCACTGAGTTAGCGAATAAGGGGGCAGGTAAAATTGCATTATCAGCTTTAATATCAGGAATATACGTGAACCTTATATTTCGTCTCAAAGTAATCTTGGAAACCATTTCTAGTGGATACAAGATTCACAATGACAAGTTCACAGAATTTACCACAAAAACAGCAGAACTGTATGTACAACTATACCCATGGTATCCTATGACATGAACTATGCACATAATATTGATACATGGTTCTATTGTCACGAAGCACGCCATTATTCCAATAGGTCAGCTGTCAGAAGAGGCTGCAGAGGCACGAAATAAACAATTTCGATTATTCCGTCAAAACCTAGGAAGTTTTCAAGGGTTTCTTGTAATCAAGATATGCTATAAAGATTACTATTAAGCTCACATCCATTATTAACTGGCATGAGGTCAATGCCAAGAAAAAACACAGGCTTTTTTAAAAGAAACCCTAGACATGCTGCTTCCTACGGAACCCCACGTATCACAAGGTACCGAAGAGTCTGATGATGGAGAAAGTGGAGGTGAACCTGAGTTGTCCTCTGATGAAGCAATCTCGTCTTCCGACTGATATTTATGAGTGTTTTTAATTTTTACTAGGTGAAGTGAGTAAATGTTATGAGATTTTTAAAAAACGCATCTTCGTTAAATTATAAAATAGTTTTTGTTACTAAAATTCATGTAAATTAGGTGAATAGTGCACTATCGACCGTATAAACCAAGAAAATAATTTTGGCCGCCCAAATCACTCAAATACCCCACTGTGGCATAGGTAGGTACCTACCTACAGTTCACGCCAAGTGTCTCTTACCTACTTCAGAATAAGTAATAGTAGGTAACAACAACATAACATAGCTTCACGCCTTTTCCCATAAGAGGTGGCAAAGGCACTGTGCCCACTTTTAGACAGTTATTCGATACCTACCTACTCTATTTTTGTAACTTAATGTATGAAGGATCAAAGTGAACATTAACATTTTTTAGGATTTCAATGAGAACCCGACTAGGTATGTTTAAACGGCAGCGCCCCTACAAAGTCACTTCATAATAATGCAAACGCTTGTGTTCGGGACAGTTCGGGTCGCGCCGTCGTCGTTCGGTTCGCCCGACGCAAATCGCTGCATTTGCCGCGCTACCAGCCCTAGTAATATTTACGCACACATTTGCACGTATACAAACATCATTTAGTCATGTAGTAGTAATAGGTGCTTATTTTACGAGCGTTCTATGGAGTGTCCGAGGTGTGACACAACTCACCAATTTACGGGCGGCGGGGGACGAGGTAAGAGAGCTGTGATTGGTCAGCCGCTGCGAAACTGTCTGGCGGCCCGTCATCGTACATACTTAGGTTGCGTATGCGAACGTTTGTTGAATACAACAAACGTTTGGCGAGCCGCATTCCCCCGCAGGCGCAGTCAATTGGATATATAGTATCTAGGCGGTGTCAACTCTATATTTATCTTTCTTCTGAGTATGCTGTGTAAAAGTTCACAATGAAACAGATGAGTTGAGTCAAAAGTATGGTATTTCTGGGACCTTGGGGCAGGTAGAGGGGGGCTATGTCCCACCAATGGTCATCCTAGGACATCGCTCACTTGGTGTTCTTGTAAGCCCGGCCGAGATGGATGGCGGCGCGCGCGCTGCTGAGCCCCACTTCCAACACGCCCTCCAGGAGGTGGCGCGCCAGGTCGGGGGACTCATCCTAGGACATCACTCACTTGGTGTTCTTGTAAGCCCGGCCGAGATGGATGGCGGCGCGCGCGCTGCTGAGCCCCACTTCCAACACGCCCTCCAGGAGGTGGCGCGCCAGGTCGGGGGACTCATCCTAGGACATTACTCACTTGGTGTTCTTGTAAGCCCGGCCGAGATGGATGGCGGAGCGCGCGCTGCTGAGCCCCACTTCCAACACGCCCTCCAGGAGGTGGCGCGCCAGGTCGGGGGACTCATCCTAGGACATCACTCACTTGGTGTTCTTGTAAGCCCGGCCGAGATGGATGGCGGCGCGCGCGCTGCTGAGCCCCACTTCCAACACGCCCTCCAGGAGGTGGCGCGCCAGGTCGGGGGACTCATCCTAGGACATCACTCACTTGGTGTTCTTGTAAGCCTGGCCGAGATGGATGGCGGCGCGCGCGCTGCTGAGCCCCACTTCCAACACGCCCTCCAGGAGGTGGCGCGCCAGGTCGGGGGACTCATCCTAGGACATTACTCACTTGGTGTTCTTGTAAGTCCGGCCGAGATGGATGGCGGAGCGCGCGCTGCTGAGCCCCACTTCCAACACGCCCTCCAGGAGGTGGCGCGCCAGGTCGGGGGACTCATCCTAGGACATCACTCACTTGGTGTTCTTGTAAGCCCGGCCGAGATGGATGGCGGCGCGCGCGCTGCTGAGCCCCACTTCCAACACGCCCTCCAGGAGGTGGCGCTCCAGGTCGGGGGACTCATCCTAGGACATCACTCACTTGGTGTTCTTGTAAGCCCGGCCGAGATGGATGGCGGCGCGCGCGCTGCTGAGCCCCACTTCCAACACGCCCTCTAGGATGTGGCGCGCCAGGTCGGGGGACTCATCGCCTCGGACACGTTTGCTGTTTAGAAAAGATAGGTTTTTATAGTAGGTGTATACTTTATATACTATACATCGAAACACAAGCTCGCAAACTTTCACAATCACCATAGTATAGTTTGGGACAAATAATTTGTCCGTCTATATATACAGGGTGTAACAGAAGGGTGTAGTCATGGGGGTTGTTAGGGAGACCATTCTGAGCACCTTTTACTACGAAACCGATTTGATCAGAGCAACTTTTTTTTCATTACTCCATTGTTTTGTTCCGGGCTGTCATGTCAGCTGATTTGTATAGAGAAGTGAAAATTAAAGTTGCTCTGATCAAATCGGTTTCATAGTGAAAAATGCTCAGAATGATGTCCCTAACAACCCCCTTAAATATAACTACACCTTTCTGTTACACCCTGTATGTATAGTTGTAAACCTCCTCCTTTTATGAAGTCGGTTGAAAAAGAAGCGTGCTCACCACCACCCTTTCATTCCTTTTGTCCGGCTTATGAACAAACGATCGCAAGTAGATTACAGACGGACAAATCATTTGTCCGGAACAAAACTCAGCTCGATTTTGGTTCTGTGCACGTGAAAAATTACGAAAATATCTTACGCATTCGGCGCCTGCTTCTCATATTGGCCGTGTAGCTCGTTGCGTCTCCCTTCCACCTTCCCCGGCTCTAGAAAGAGAGCGTTGAACGCGTACACGTCTGGGTCCTTCAGCATTTTGGCGCGCGCCGATTCCTGTCGATCAATCGAATTATATGACAAATAATATTTTTTAGATCTGGCAACACTCACGAAACTTCGTCGTAGTTAGGTTCTAATTTCCGCCTCCCCTCCTAACTGGACTTGGCAACCAAGTAAACTTGAAGTAATCTCAAACTTTGTTACTCATAACTAACTCGACTGCATTGCTAGCCATGTGAAAATTCAGGGGCGGCTTGCGCCACCACTCTCAAATATGTAGTTTTACAGGTCGTTTAAATTCGCTTTGCTAATCATGTGAAATTTCATAGACTGATTGCGCCGCCCCTCTCAATAAATCTTGCAGGTTGCTCAAACGTTTTGCTAGCCTAGGTAGGTATGCAATTTCAGCAGTCGCTTGCGCTGTGTGTGTACCTAGCTCATAGCAATCTTACACTCTGTTACCTACTTCTGTTGTTGATAACAACTAAAATGACGTGATTATGACGTTTAGAGGTTTTAGTTGCCTTTTTAGTTTAGTTACATCCAAATAGCCCCCACTATAGCGTCACGCTATTTCCCATACGGGGTGGCAGAGGCACAGTTGTGTCTGCCCATTATTTAACCTAAAAATATTTCTGGTTACAACTCCCACCTGATTCTCCCATGCCATCAGCTGTATATTATGCAGCAGCATCACATCCAACGACAGTATCCCGAACGAGAGCAAATCCGTGCTGTTGCTCAGGATAACCTTCCGCGAGTGATTCGAGCTGGTGTAGTTCTCGCCGAAGTAAATGTCCTTCAGTTTGTTCATGATTATCGTGACGTTCCCTTCCATCAGGCTTTCGTTTAGCGCCTTGAGCACTTGGCTGAACTCTGTGCCTGGAAACGAAAAAATAAAATGACGGTTACAACAAATAATGTCGGGATAAACTTTTTTTTGTCTTGCAATGAAATGGTATACCGCAGGGATCACTAACAGGACCTTTGTTCTTTATAATCTTTATCAACGATCTTGCTGCGAAGCTTAATAATCCTTGCCTATTATACGCAGATGACCTTAAAATATTTTCCACAATTCAAAATACGAACGACTGCGTCAATCTCCAGGCTGACATAAACACTCTTTCTGACTGGTGCAAAGAAAATCATATGGCACTGGGGATAGACAAATGCTTCAGTATATCCTTCACACTTAATAAGAATAAAATTCACTATGACTACAATATAGATGCTGTAGCACTACAAAGGAAATCCATCGCTCGAGATCTTGGCATAATTTTTGACGAGAAACTAAGTTTCAATCACCACTATGCAGCACTCATCCCTAAATGCAACCAACTCCTAGGTTATTTCCCGTGTCACTAAGACTTTCAAGAACCCAAAGAGTTTAATACTCCTTTATAACACCCTGGTCCGCAGCAGGCTTGAATATGCCTCTATTATATGGTCTCCACTTTATAAAGTCCATATTGACTTAATAGAGTCCGTACAGAAGCGATTTCTGCGTATGCTGTGTGCACGCTTTGGTCATCGTCGTACGCTCAGCTCATATGAGACGAGATGTAAGCACTACCGCATAAATACACTTGCAAACCGTAGGAAATTCCAAGACCTCGTCTGTCTTCATAAAATAGTCAGAGGCACCATAGAAACATCACTATTATCAAACATTGAAATCCACGTCCCTAACCGATCTGTGAGAATCCCCCGCACTTTTTCTATCCCCCCTTGCAGAATTAACGTCAGCACCAACAACCCACTGGTGAGGATATGTCGTTCTTACAACGCAGTCGCAGCTAATAATGATCCCAACGGGCCTGACATCTATCACGATTCACTGCCATGCTTTAAATATAAAATTTTAAAATTGTTTAATTAGTTTCAGTTTCTCTTGTTATACATGCACATGTATTCAATATGTGCATAATTAATATTAAATAACCTTTAATAATCCATTAAATAACTATAGATTTGTATTATTATGTGCTCCTTGTAAAGTGTGTCAGTAATGCTGTATACACATGCTTTTGGCGTTGCAGACGGAAATGTTTGTTCTAATCTTAATGTTGTAATGTTTGTCTGTACTGCTGTTTTGTGTATTAATAAATAAATAAATAAATAAATAGAATAGCCTGATGGTAACCTTTATTGTCCTAGGTAATCGAACTGGGCATTATAAGCTCCAATTCGATCAGAGTGGATCTCCCAAAACTCCAAGCTCCAATTCGATCAGAGTGGATCTCCCAAAACTCCCCGAGTGCTGTCTGATCCATTGTTGGAGCAGACGGATGATCCTAAGAGTTGAAAGTGTCACATTATCCACTAGACTCTAGACTCTCTGACTAGAAGTAAACAGTACTGTTCGCTCCATCGGTGGATCTTGTTGTTGGAACTTAGTATATTGAGGAGGTAACCCTACCTTGTTTCTTTCCAGCAAACTTCGCTGTAGCATTGCTCACAGCCTCAAAATCAGAATCCGTAGTTATCCAATCGTGTAGCTCCTGCACCTTTTCTATCAAGTAACTGGTCATAGTATTACTTTGCATGTAATCATCATACAGATTTTCGTCATTGTAATATTCTTCATATTCCGCGTCGTATTTCCTGTAACCTGCACCCTCTGGCAGTTTGACTTCATAGTTTTTATTCACAAATACATCTGGGAGCGTCGGTTTGAACTCCGGAATACCCCTGACGCCATTTTGAATTTCGACCATATCCGGGTGTCTTGCTTGGTCCTTCTTTTCGATTTTTCTTTCTGGATGATGTAATGATGTGTCGTGCAATGGATGCAACTGGTCTTTGCTGATTAGAGTATCAAGTTTTTTGTTCGTTTCGGTTTTCTTTGTTTTATCTCTGTTGACTACACCTAGGTTGGTGAATATAGATAGTTTTTCTAGGATCGGGAATTGTATGTCGTTTTCGAGTTCTGAGCTGCTTGATTCAGATTGGTCTGCTTCTGTTGTTGTAGGTGATTGTGTTTTTGGTTTTGTTGGATTGGCATGTACTGGCTTTGGATTTGAGTAGACTGGTTCCTGGAAATTAAAGTAAACATTTCAATTTCTAATGCGATAGGTAGACCTTTTTGAGTAGCGTCCGTGGCCCAGCGGTATGCGGGTATAGCAACATTTGGCCGAGGTGGCTACCTACTGCATGGGTGTTCATTTCTATGTGGCATTTGTTTTGGGCGCTTCTGTATTTCGGAAGACACGTTAAACTGTAGGTCTGTCCCGGGTTTATCGCTCTCGGTGGATGGAAGTAGTCGTAATGCTGTGTCTGAGGCCTTAATAGGGCAGCTTGATATCTTCTGACAGTCGGCTTGGCCACTAGCCCGACATCCCTCCACCAACCTGCACTGAGCCTGGTGGAGTATGCTCTTACTCGGCGGGTAAAGGCTCTCATCCCTCTACATACATGCTACCTACATATGTTACTTAATCACTGACCGGCTGCCCCTCAAAGTAGTGAGACTCTGCGCCGAAGCTGTCCGATGTGCCCCACTTGGTGATGACGACTGTCGCCAGCACTAACGCCGCGCAGACTGCAAAGCAGGAGGCACTGGCCACGATCCACACCTTCAGCGGGACCTGCGAATGGTGGACTTTCTTATTACCTAGTATAGGAAATCGAAGATCAGACCGTAATTCGCGTAGTTTTGAAAACTGGTAAACTGGGTGAGCCGGCGACGAGAGACGGTGGGAAACGGGATAGGTTTATTTTTAAGTTTTTTGCTTGTATCTCGAAAACTATTAGAGATATTTCTTTAAACACTTCATTAATTTAAAACTAACAACAGTTTTGAATTTTACTAACCACTAGTTCCATAATCGGCACAGGCAAGTTTTGTCAACTATCTCTGTGTTAGGTTGAGTGGAGATTAAATTGGGTGGAGGAAACGATTAAGCATACGGGTGTTTCGCCAGAATATTGCTCTATCTTAGTTGTAGATGGTTGTAGCAAGGTTACAGGCTTGTGCCTCGTGGTGGGGACATAAATGGACTACATTAAATTTATTTTCTTGATCGCAGAAATAACTCACAGTAGGCTTAGTGCTGTGTACACGGTCGCACATAACCCTCGTAGGTCTCGGAGGCAAAGGCAAAGCCCTTCGGGAGTGTCCGCTCACGGTTCCCGCGTCACTCGCCGCCGGGCTCGGGAAACTTCGGCTGTTTCCGCCCTCGCTCGGGAAGCCTCGGCTGTTTCCGTCCTCGCTCGGGTACGCTCGGCTCCACTCGGGCCGGCGCGACTTCTCGTATTCGTACTGGAACATGCTTCAGCTCTGGAAAGGAATTATTTTTGTAAGAATTTAGAGAAGAAGCCGCAATTGGACACGCTAGACCACCCTAGACGCAATTCGCTATCACTCGTCGTCGACCTACGCGAATAGGCTTGTGGCCTGTCAAGTCAAAATAGTTACTTTTTATGACTGTCAAAGCGGAAATTTTGTTCTGAGTTCTTATTACGTCGGTACCGACCGGCCCGGCTGATTGGGTTGCAGGGTGTA